>SNQJ01S0153271.1:20956-37652 GCA_010110895.2 Picea sitchensis | reverse complement strand
TCTAAGAAGGTTAAGACTGTTTAAATTTATTTGGATAAAAATGTATGGTGGGAATTTGCGTGCGTCATGGCATTGGTAAATGGCAGATTAGCCCAGTTGTTTACTGCTTAATGTTTTTACCTTTTTAATATTTACCCTCCTACAGATCACTGACGTCCTTGCTGCCACTGATTTACTTCTGACCAATAACACCAGCACTGTCCTCTTTAATTAAAGAAATCTGTCGGGTTGACAATCATAAAAGGCACTTGCTTTATCTAGTTGTAATGAGAAGATTACGATTGCAACAAAAGAATTATTTTTTTTACAGTTTGAATTACCACCACAGAACCCTATTACAAGATGATTTACCATGTGATGTTCTTTATCATGATATTTCCTTGGCTCGTTAACCTTAGTTTGGTCTACCGTGTTATTGTAAGGTGAGTTCATTTCACTTTATTGATTGAGGCAGGTAATGGTGATGCTTTTACAATAGGGAAAATGCTTCCTTAGTATTGATGACATATGAAGGTAGGATTATAGTTATTTTCTTTACAAGTATTGTAGTATGAAAAGTAGTGAAAGAGATAGTCATTGCAGGGCTAATTTAAATTATTATTTTTACATCATGTAAAGGTACGGTCCTTGATATTTTTAAAATTGCCATACTAATTGTTAAAGGTATCGGTAGGGTTAACTCTGGTCTTGTCATTTTAGTTCAATTGTTATTAACATCAATACAATATAAATTCTTGTTAGTCCATTGAAATATTATTATAACTTGGAAGTGATGATAGGGTTGGGTTAAGGCAATGTTATTGTAGTGTCATTGTTGTTGATAACAATAAAATGTAAACCCTTGCTATTTAATTGAAATGTTAGTGTAACATGGAGAATGATGATAGGGTTATATGCTATAGAAGGTAATATGGTTATGATTAGTGATGGAAATTGTATTGTATTGTTAGAATGCAAGAAGTGTCATGATGATAATTTAATTGCTAGTCAACATGATATAAGATGTATTGAGATGAGTAATCTAATTGTTCCTCAATCTTATAAATCAGTTGTATGTATTACTTTAAATACCATATTGTAATAGTAGTAATGGGTTAGCAATGACACACTATTGCAAAATGCCAGGTGGATGAACGTCGGATTAAAGTTGGAGTGCATATTCACCCTGATAGAACTAGATGCATTTAATGCGCATTGTGAATTGGCTTAGTTAAAATTTTAGCAATTCTAGTTGGCCTCCTAGTATTGTCACTTATGTTCAACCTTAGTGAAATTACAAATGGCTTAATTGAATCTATATGATGTTGATACAAAGGGCACCTTGAAGTACAGTAGAAGGCTACCTTTGCTTCTTGTTGAAATAAAGTTGTTTTCCTTTCGTTCGCACTTATGTCGTTTCTTGACGGATTTTGTAATTAAATTTTCTTGCACCATGGAATTCTTGTGATGTGTGTTGGATAGGATCGCGTAGCGATTTTCTTCATGGTTGATTTAGCATTTTTCTTGGTCTGCTTATGTCAAGCGGGATGTAGACACCCCCTTGTATCCTAGTATATAAGTCTGTGTGTGTGTTGATTTTTGTGTAAAGAATCCTGTGCCGTATCAAGAGTCTCGGGCCCTTTAAAGGCAAGGTTTCCACTCTTGCAACACACCTGACAGAGATTACTAGTTTCTTCCTGAGAAGTCGGCTAGGAGCCTATCTGACCTTCTCTCTCTCCGAAGCAGAGAACTAAGATTAAACGCCCTACTTTCCTGTGCAGAAATAGTAAAATCTACTACTATGGATTCTTCCTTCCGTGTTCGTGTTGTGCATAACCCAGTGTGTCGTTAAATGTTTGTGTTGTGCGCCTTATGGCTATGATCGTTAATTCTTGCAGTTACTTGTTGAGTGCCTTGTGTCTTCTTGTTGTGATCATCGTGGTTGTGTCTTGTTAGTCGTCGGGTGGCGACATAGAGTCAAGTTTGTATGTTCCTTCCTACACGCGCGCACACACTTTTAAAACAAAAAAAAAAATTCACCTGTTATCGGAGCTTTTGTTGTAACGAGGAGGGTTGTTTCAAATATGATGGTGTGGAGTCTGATAATGGGTGTTGATTTGGTGCCCATTCACCCCATTAGAGGGGCCTTCTCTCTACAGGAGGACATAACTACCCCAAAGTGCAAGGATTCCATTCCTAAATTAATGAAGGAAAATGGATGTAATATTTTGGATGTTGCATTACACGATGGGTCTCCTAATGTGGGAGGTGCTTGGTCTAAGGAATCCACTACTTAGGCTTCCCTGGTTGTAGATTCTTTAAAGATAGTTGTTGAATTCTTGGCACCCAAGGGAACTTTTGTCTCCAAGGTATTTTGATCACAAGATTACAATGCAATACTTTATTTCTTCAAACAGTTGTTTGAAAAAGTAGAAGTGATAAAGCTAGTTTCTAGTCGATCGACATCCACAGAAATATATGTTTTTGGTTTGAGGTATAAATCACCTGCTAATATTGATCCATGCCTTCTTGATGTTAAACATATTTTCCACCAAAGGTTGTGTATGTTCTCAGAGGAACTAAACAAAAGTGAAACCATGAAGGATATGAAGGACTTGCAACAATACAAAAGATAGGTCTTGCTTCATATTTTGTTTGGTCAGATAAGCCTTTAGAATCCCTTGGCTCTGTTACTTCAATTTCATTTGAGGGTCCAACATGTTCTTCCTTAAGGGATCATTCTGTTAAAATTGACGAGATAATTATACCACCTAGCCTAGATAAATTCTAAATAATTCTTCCCTATTAGATTATTTAATTTTGGTGGGCTTGATAAGATCTTGATAACACATATTGAATGACATAACTAAGAGTAGGGAATTCATTTATTTCCTTCACTCGTCTTATATTCACACCCATTATTCAATATTGACATTTAGTTCTATGCACAAGGGCAATAATGTGACACAACATACACATGTTTGACACAAAATTGATGCAAAAATAATTCTCCAAGGTGTTTTTCCAATAATAATTGATGTAAAATGACTCTAACTTGATGCATTTCATATTTTGTCTCTAATATGACACCTTATAAATTTCACTTTGAAAAATATGACATGCACAAGGGATACATAGATGAATAAATGATGCAAATCATGACCTCCCCTCAGGTGTCACATTTTGTGTCATTCAAACTTTTTTTAAATTAAAAAAAATGCACCGAACAACAAAAATAAGGACAACACCAGAGCATGGTCTTGTAGTAGTGTAATTGGAATTTCTTCACATTCATGTTAAATACATTTGCATCTATGGAGGTAAACTCAGTGTAAATGCATTGTCACTAACTTTCTCAACAATTTCTAATGGCCCATTTCTCAATGGCTTCAACTTCTTGGTTACCCCTTGCATCTACTCTTTATTGAAATAGAGCCAACATTGCCACCAACACAAAATTTATGATCAATACTATGTTGGTCATGTCAAAGTTTGTACTTCCTTTTACTATTCTCAAGTCGTTCCTTCACTTTCAAATGTATCTTCCTAATGATGTTGATGAAGCTACTTTCTCTATTTTCCTCCTCTGCATTTTCCATTCACAATCCTATTTCCCAAACACAACATCAAATTTGAAGGTGGAAAATAATCATAACATGACTCAAAAGGGAATTTTCCAATGGAATATTGCACTGCCCTATTATAAGAGTGTTGTAGCCTCCCAACCATTGTACCAAAGTCTATTCATTATTTTTGTCTTCCCATCAAATAATGGATGTCAAATGCATTTGAATGTTATAGCTTAGTATCCATTATTTGACATAGGGTTGTCCAAAACTTACCCAGAAAACTTGCATCTTGATTAGACATAATAGAAGAAAGAAATTTAAAATGTACCCACAAATTTAAGAAAAATAATTCAACTACATCATGACCCTTGATTGTCTTTTTTCAGGCCATCAACACAAACATCTTGTGAATCAGTCCATAACTACAAACACATAATCACAACCGCACCTAGTCATTGGAAAACCTCCAATGAAATCTACAGAGACACTCTCTCATGGTCTACTAGGAATTGATAATGGTATATACAACCCATTTTCCTATTATTTAGTTTAGTGGTGCTACAAAGAACACACACTCAAATGTATTTGGAAACTCATCCCTGCCTCTTAAGCCAATACACATGCCTATGCAAATTTTTCATTATCTCACCAATCTTAGAATATCTAGAAATTATTGAAGTATGATCTTCTCTTATCAACTAAACTATCCCTTATTATGGAATACACAACTTGTCTAACTTGTAAAGTAGCCTACTTCGAGATAGTATTCATTTTCTTCTGAATCAACTAATGTTTTCTCTTTCAACTGTCAAAAGGAATCTCCATAATCAACATTATTCATATATTCTTGTCCCAAACATTCATGAGTGAAAGGTTCAAGCTGCAATAGGGTTCCCATAGTTTCAATCTTTTACATGTGTAGTCTTGAAAGCATGATTACAACCTTGTTTGTAATGCCCTTTTTATATTTGATTACTAGGTAAAATTGTTACAAAAACCACATCCTTTTATACTATCTCTCCTATTGCAACTTAGTTTGACTCTAGAATATTTTAAGGATGTGCAATCAAATTGAGTTTGTTTCAAATTTATGGTAGGAATGTGGAATTTCCAATGAGTTAAAATATCTATAAATATCTTCAACATTGGATACAATCATCTTTGAGAGCATGGTGGAGTTTCCATGTCAATCATATACTATTTTTCGATCTTGGAGCATGATAAATTGGACTTTCTCCAACCATTCCAAATTAACTCATCGTAAATTGGTTCACCAAACCTAAAAATAATAAAAAACTGTGAGTTTGATAATTGTGTCAGATAGGTGCATCTTTGAGGGTATGTCATGAAAGTTTACAAGGACACATTGTCACACAAGCACAAAAATAGTACCCCTTACTAATACAACAATGGGAATCATGCCTTAGGCTGAATATAGGACTTCTAAATTGGACCCCTATGTATGTACATGTAGTGGAGATCTTATAAATAATATTTCTATTCCCTAACCAAAATGAGGGGAAGGCTTTTGTTTACACACTATAAATTGTTTTTCATGTTAATGGAGAAGCCATCATTCCTTGAAAAATTTGTTGGAGATCTTTTATATGTTCATGGAATTATCTATAGAATGTTTTCTTTGTTGTTATGATGCATTTGAATGTTGCAAGGTTTGATTCTCTATCTTTTTATTTTCCTTCCTGAATGTTGCAAGGTTTGATTTACCATTAGACAACGAGGATAACTTAAAAAATTAGGAAATATTTTCCCCAAGTATGTTGTGGCCTCTTGGGATGAGTTGAACCAACTCTATGTTGTGGCCTCTTGTATTCTACCTTCTGGGATGAGTTGGAACAACTCTATGTTGTGGCCTCTTGTTGGATCCCTAGAACACTCTACATTGAACATAGTGTGTTGACAAGTTGGGAAGGGATCTATAAATTTAATGTGGGAGATCTTCCTAGTATACCAATTGGGATAGTAAACCATGGGGGATATCTTCAAATATATCCCTTGTATAATCCACATAGATATGTGGGATATCACCTACCATGAACAACTGTATGGAGACCAATTCTTAAGTCATCATAGAGAAAAACGCAAAAATTCGTTTTCTATATTTGAAATTCCCTTATCACTTCCCATCTACAATTCACCACAAAAAAAGATGAAGTGGTAGTGTGCTACCATCATTTTTTGTTGCATTTTATTCTAAAGAAGATACCAAATCTACAACATCTTTTGCTTTCACAAAAATGACCTTAGTGGACATGGTCTTTATCGGTGCCAATACTTCTAGAGGTGGGATTTATGCTTCATCCTATTGATGTTCATGCCAAATTGCAGCCTTTGAGAATTTTCCTTTTCTCTCCATGCCACCAAATCCAAAGCCTTCATGCTTGGCCCTAGGTTTAACTATAAAGGGGTTTACAATCCCTTGGCTTCTATTGCCTAGTTCTTGTCTATAGTAGCCCATTTATCTCATTAGTTTGGAGCCTATGCCTTTGGGATGCTTTTAAAAATTACCAAAGGACTCTTTCAAAGGAGTTCGACTAATATCATTGAGGTTGGTTCAAAGGTGTCAAACTAGTCATCAAACTGTGCATCCTCATAGCGACAGATGAACCAACTCCAAAGGAATCCAAAGCAAGGTTCATTGTACCTGTCAAAGTATATATCAACCTTAGTTTAAAAACCAAATACCTATTTGATCCTAACATCATCCTCATATCTACCTCTTTGTCTCTTGATCAACATCAATATGCTCAGTTTCCTATCATTTTGCTCTCACTTTGTATCACCACACCTAAGATACTGCTATATATATCTTTTGGTGTTGGTTATACCTAGTCATTATCTTAGATCCTTATCTATGCTGCACTTTTTCTTTAGACTCCTTCATCTTTCTTTCATCATTACCTAAGAGTTGCCTTCACACTCCCACATTGTACTCACACTGGATGTATCTTTTAGTCCCATTGATCTTGTTCCAACCTGCCATGACAGTGGTGATATATTCTTGGTGTTTTGCTAGAGATTCCTTTAACAAAGGAAACAATTTCCAAGTATATCCTCAAGGACCTCTTCCATGTATGCTATCCCCTTGTCGAACTTATGTATTTTCTCCTTCAAGTGTCAATTATCCTCTTAGATATGAAAATTAATTTGGTCCTTACGTCTTCCAACCTTTCTCTTTTCAATGCCTTACCCATGTTGGGTCTACCTTCTCCTGAAAGTGTTGCCAACTTCTTCAATGTCATTGATTCAACCACTCTTAAACCATTACGATCCATAAATGGTATGCCTATGGAAACTCATATGTCTTACCAAGACAGATATTCATTACAAAATAAGAAATGTGAAAGTATTTGCAATTAATCTTGACCCAAGATCAAGCTTCTCTAATGTGAATTCATTACCATAAAGAAATGGCTTTGTGCAAATCTGGTTTCACATCTCTAAAGCATCCTCAAACATATAATCTAAATCTAGAGAAAAGATCTCTATGAGAAATAATGAGAAATTAAAATCATGAGCAACAACATAAAATAAGATGACATCAATCTCAAAAGGCCTTACATTCTAATTAAACCATGCTTGTTGAATGGAGTTCACATTTCATGACTTTCAAGTACACAATCACCATCTCTTCCAAAATACTTAGATCACTAACTTATCTTCTCATTTTATTGAGTGTAGGTACAACCAAATAGGTACCTGTCAGATCTATCTTTCTCTACTAAGGATCAAGATATACTAGGAGAGGTTGAAAGTGAGATGTATTGTACTAGATATAACAGTTCTAGATCAACTAGAGTTGAAAAGGTAAGGAGAAGATTTCATAGTTGCATGAAATTTTTTATTGCCGAAGGAGGGTCATGTGATTATGATGATGAGAGCATAGGTGACATTGAGTTTCCCTTGAGGTATAAACATCTAGTGAAACCATGGGTACCTAAGGAGCTACCTCAATTGGACATATATTTCTTCATCAATGGGATGATGTATCACATTGCTCCTCCTTACATGGATTGGGGCTATTTTCCATGGATGGCATAAAGGTCAAATATGACACTGTAACTGAATTGATGGAGTATGTCGGACCATGCTACAAATACAATCATTGGTTGATATTGGTTCAATAAACGTGAAGTATGCAAAGATACAGAGTTGATGCAAATTATATACAGCTAGTAGACAACAATCAAAACAAAGGGGAGACTATTTATATTGATGGAAGGCCAAAAGCTTCCAAAAACATTGTGGGATTTATAAATAGTACATGACCAGGGACACCAACTAAGCAACCAAATTTCATATTTGAGGGGCATGAAGGAAATCATATATTCGTATGTGCAACAAAATCAATAGTTGTAGGTGAAGAGTTTTTGATCTATTACAATTTGAATCGAATAGATGGAGGGGATGCTACTATGGGGGTGAATATATTATATTCCATTTAACTCAACCTTTGATCAACCACTCTTATTATTTATTTATTTTCATTAATTATCTTATATACCATTTAACTAAACCATTTGCATTAATTGTCTTTCTTCTTGTATTGTGTCAGAGTGATCATGCTTAGATGCCTGCACGGTCTAGAGGAAGCTCCGAACAGGTAAACTTTGATGTAATCACATTTTTATTATTATTATATAATAGTTTTTAATAAGATTACAATATCTAATTTTTTTAATGTTACAATTCATGTCATAAATTTTATTGATTGATTTATTGTGCTAGGGTGACCTTGGAAAGTCACTTGCAACTACATCCATCCAGGGTGAATGTGGAATGCCACTTGTAGCTACTTCATTCCAGGGTGACCGTTGAAAGTCACCCACTGTGATGCATCGGGTAAATGTTAATAGTAACTAAATATGGTTACAATAACTAAATTTATTTAATGTTAAAATTAATTTCCTTAATTTTATTGTTTGATGTTCGTAGTCCACACTTGATGTGGATGATGAGGTGATTGAGGAAGAAATATTTTATTCGACAAATCCAATGGAAACTATTAGGAAGGCCCTAAAAAGGGTAAACATAGAATTACTTGGTTTGAATAGTAGAAGACCCATGACATATGATACCAATGCAAGAATTAATGAGCTGAAATCTCAAATACATTCTTATGGCGTAAGTGGCATCTTTAAATAATTTTATCAACTATGACATATATTCTCTTATGATTTTTACTTTTATTATATTTTTTATAGGATCTGATAAAGCCAAGTATTCCTTTTGTATGATTTTTTAAAACCCGAGAGTGGACAACCTCTAGAGACTATTATTGGTAGTAGTGATGCTCCAGTGCGACCACATCATTGAAATAACATACCAGTGAGGATTTTTGACTCTCATGAGGTTGGCATTGAATCAAATGGTGAGAATATTGATTTTTATTAGCATGACATGCTCAAGCAGGGCCATACAGACACTGTGATTCCACATGATGTTGGAGATGAACCTAATGTTGATTGCGAGGAAACTTATCCTGGAGCAACACGGGTGAAAAGAAAAAGATCACTAGATGTCACATTTCTGGTGGATGATGGTTGTGTTCCAATAAAGATACAAAATATTGCAGGTATTTATTAATTAATTGATTGATTTTTATCATGTAATTGAAAAACACATATGTCGAAATTATTTTAAATTAATGATCATAACGTTTTTGCAGGAAATAATGTAATCTATAGGAACTTGAATGAAAAGGCATTAGATATTTTTTGCCCCACCATTCACACAAGGTGGAATGGCCGAGATATAAATTTGAAAGATGAATTGATAAGCCATATGTTAAACTTGTTTGGAAATACCTTCAACAAAAAAGTGGTCACCCATTTAGTTGGTGAGAGTTTGAAATATACCAGGGCCTAATATAGGCAAAGATTGGAAGAAAAAATCAAGTATGAGTGCCCTCCCATGGTTTCATAGAAAGAGTGGAAGGAATTGATAGAGGATGAAAAATAGAATTTGCTAAAAAGACAAGGAAAATAACCATGACCTGGTAAAGCAAGGTACGAAAAATATCATATTTTTAGTGAAATATGCTCAATTTTTTTATTTTTTTATTTTGTTTTAAATAACAATTGTGACATCTAACTTATTTAAAAAATTTCATAGGTTTCCCAAACATATCAAAAGAAACAAAGGATAGAATGGAAAAGAAAAAACAACATAAACTGGGCCAAGGTGTTGTTGAGATCAATTCTCGCTTCTGAAATTTCCCTCCCATTTTCTAATCTCCCAAATTCTTTTGTCCATTTCTTTTCCCTCTGCTATACTTACCAAAATTCCCCTTTTTTTCTCCCTTCTATTGTCCCTTTATAATTACTATACTTAGTATCTTTTTCAAAAATGGTGGGTTCGTGGGTTGGCATTGTTGGGCATAAGACAACCTGGAGGGAAATGCACGACATTGGAGGTGAATGCGCATGCAGAAGACGGTGGGTTCGAGGGTTGGCATTGTTGGGCGCAGGAAAAATTGGAGGGAAAGGCATGACATTGGAGGTGAATGCACATGTAGAAGGATCAACACATGTAAAACAAATGCACATGCAAGAGAGGAAGGCATGCAAGGCACACATGCAAGAAGACCTAGCCTGTATAGGGCTAGGGTTTTGGTAAGAGAATGTAATGGTTGGAAAGCCGAAGATATGTATAAATAGGTATTTAGGAGGTCTAAGTAAGGGGGGGTATTGTTGGTAGGTTGAAGGGTAGTGTGTTCAGCCATTGTTAGTAGTTGTTATTTCTTAATGTGACTGTAAGTCCGATCTAATTTTGTAAGATGCTGAGATAGGGAGATGAATAAGGGTACATCTTGAGGGTTAGATTGCAGGTTGAGGAGCCTGGTGCGATCTAGTCCACCTCATTGTAATATATTTACCTATTTTGATAATATTTGTAATGCGCGTGGTGCTATAGGTCGAATCAAAATAATAAAAAGAGCAAAATAGCCAAATATTTATGGACGTAGCCAAGGAGGGGTGAACCACACTAGACCTGTGTTGTGTGACTGAATGTTATGTATCTTCTTTGATGTTGATGATTATATGTTAGATAAATGAATGAAGGAATTAGTTATCTCTGATATTTTACTTGCATGAGTAAGAATGACAGTGTAATGAATCTAGATGTATGAACTAGTGAAAGATAAAAGGTCACTGAGGTTAATCACAGATCCCCATTCATTGCTAGGGTGCAATCACCCATAGGAATATCTAAGGTGAGACTATGTAGTGCACCCTGTGTACTATGTTTCCTTCTGGTTTACTAGGGGGGTTGATAGTTTTAGAGGGATTTTGTTGGAAGATTGTTTAAATATGAACTTGGGTCAACTTATGATATTAAAGTAAGATCAGGGTAGATAAAGTAGTAGCCAACAAATGGTTTTGTTTCTGGTTGGAACAGAAAGGGATTGAGTGAAGGATATTTGTTGAAGAGTCGCGAAGATTTGATGACAGAATGTTAAAAGAATGTGAATATAAAGGGGGATGTTGAGACCATGGAACCCAACGAAGGCAGAGATCTAGAGCTGGTTGAAAACAAAGGAGCTAGAATTTGCACAAAAAGATGACATAAACCCGAAGTTAACACCATGCAAATATCTGGACAAATACGTATTCAACGACTTGCATGAAGTATTTTTCTGCGATTCCCCACACGTGTTGCAGGAGTGGATATTGAGGTTGAAAGACAACCACCCTACAAATTGGATTAGAAAACTAGAATGGAATCCTACTAATATCGTGCAGTTAAAACAAGTTGACAATCAGTTTACGCGTGCAGTAGATTTTTGGTTAGACAACATTGTTGTAGGATTTATCACAAAATTTGTAGTAGATATTGCAAAGTCTTACTACGCATCAAAGAAAGAGTTCCTGAAGGGACCTCGAGGTAAGATCATTGTACACTTCCATCAAGATGTTACTATATAACAAAGGTGTAATGAAAATGGCCTCAAAAAACTAAACATCCCTGTGTGCATGGGGGAAGGGGGGAAGCACTGACAAGAGATGGAGAAATGAAGGAAGAGATGGATAAGGGAAAGAAGGAGGAGGCCTTGGATCCAATCATGAAGGAGGAAGACCAGATCAAGAAGATCATGGAAATAGCTGGAAGAACGCGCAGTTGAGTACCCTACCAATATAAAATAAACAATAAGAAGAGAGCCATAGCTGCAAGGGAAGGCTTGGCAAGTGATGAATAAGAGGTAGAGGATCTTCAGTCTATGGAGCATATTGAGGAAATCATGTGTGCAACATATGAAAGGAAGGTAATAGGTCCAAGAGTAGAAACCAGAGGCATAAATCCTATCCATATCAATGTTAGTGTGGAACCCATAAACCCATGTGCGACTAATACACCAAAAAGAACACCACCATTTAGAAAATCGAATTTCAGTGGAAGAAACACAGCATGAAGTACATATACACAGGGAGAAACAACTTGGGGAGCTAGTTCAGGAAGAATTAGTCAAGGATATACACCACACAGAGGTAGTAGTTCAACTTTCAGGATGGCGGGACATGATCCCACCATCAGGTTACCAGAATTCAAGGGAGAGGCATCGGAGGACCCTGAGAAACACTTGTTCATTTGTGAAAAGATCTGGGAAGAAAAGCAAGTCACAGTTGAGGACACTAAACTTGCACAGTTAGCCATTACACTAAGAGACCACATATTGGATTGGTACATGAGATTAGCTGGAAATGGTCCACCATGAACAACCAGAATGATTTTGTATATCAAGAAGCTATTGATAAATGAATTCTAGAAGCCTATCTCAAAGGATCAATACATGAATGAGATGATAGAGATCAGGCATAAACCAAGAGAATATGTCTAGGAGATAGACCATAGATTCAAACGATTGAAGGGAAAGTTGAAGTATGTCATGACAGATATGCAACATAGGCATTTGTTTGCCAATTCATTTCTACCACATTTTAAATACCCCTTAAGACAGTAGAAGTTTCAGACCCAGGAAGAGGCTCTGCAGGCATCCTTGCAACTAGAAGAGAACCAATATCAAAAAATGAATCCAACAATAGAGGATCTTAAGGAATACCTAAATAACATATCATTTCAATTAAACCAGAACAGGGGTAAGGACGAAAGAGAAGTTGTTTGGTGTACCACATGTAGGAAATAAGGACACCATAAGAACAAATGCCCAACATTCGCGTAGTACATGGAAATGGGACTACCAAACCATTTTCCATCAAGAGGAATATGCTGTGAGATTTGTAAGACACAAGGGATTGATCCATATCACTTCCCAATGATGCAGAAATACCAGACAATGCCTAAGAGTTCATATTGCAATGTTTGCAAGTCAGTAGGCCATGATGAAAAAGATTGCATGACAATGTAGATGATGAGGGAAATAACAACAGACACCTATAGGGTGTAGGAAAAAATGATGATAGGGAAAGATGCTCCACATTTCCACCAAGCACCAACCCCATATAACACCATGCCACAACAATATAACATTGCGCAGCCACAATATAATACCGTGCAACCATAGTATAATCTTGATCCGGATTATTTTCGACACAAAATGAGAGCGGAGATATAATAAAGAAATGCACAGAGATATCACAGATATTCAATAATATAACAAAAATGTATTAGATATGCAACCATAAACACATATATATAGTAATACATGATTTCTATTAATGAAAGAAATGTACAAAGACTGTAAAAAATACAGAGTGAAAGACTCACTAGAATGGTGGCAACTTATCTCTGAGAAGAGATGTGACGACTACTCACATTCACAATAAGATGATTACAATGAGGCTCTTAAGGAATTTTTACAATAATAAGGAATGTCAAAAACCCTAGACATAAAAAAACCTAACCCTAGGAGATAAAGCGCCAAAAGTCATGTGGGCCTCGTTTGGGTAAGTTAATACATCAACTTCCCGGGTTCGTAACTTTTGCATACGATCTCCATTTTAGGTGTATGATAGCTCTTTGGAAAGGTATCGTTGAGGAGATTCATTTTAGGCACAATATCGAAGGGTTAGGGAACTTTGATATTGCAAACCTATTTTCCCAAAAAACATCGTTTAGGGCCTCAAAATGGCCCCAAAAGTTAAAAGCCGCTAAAAGTAATAAATTTCCAAAATTGCTAGAAAACTGTTTTGAGCCAGTTGGAAAAGGTGGGTGGCCACCGATATCCACCTGGATCAAATCTTGTGTAGTATAACTAGGTGCCACAGTACAATGCACCACAAGGAGATCGAGTTGGCTACAGAGGTGGAGGACGAGGTAGAGGAGGATTTGGAAGAGGCAGAGGATCGATGGTATGCCATAACCATCAAGAACCAAAACACTATGCAAGAGATTATCCACTTCCACCTGTGACTTGTATGTATTGTTGTGCATTCGATCATGACACTGAAGACTGGCCGACACTATTGGGAAAGATCCAAGAAAAGAGAAATAAAAAAAAAATAGAATGTTCAATGGATTTATACAGAAGCAAGGGATGATGGAAGAAATATCAATATAGTTACGCGTGGAGGAGCTAAGATAGGATATGATGCAGTAAGACAAGATCCATCAAAACACCAATGGGTAAAGAAGAATGATGAACCATAGAAACAGTTTGATCCACAAAACGAAAAGGAGATATTCAAGCAAGCCAGACAATAATTATTGAAGCCAAACATTGCATCCACATTAACTACATAGTATACTCAGGATGTACCAACATACAATATTCCTTCATCGCTGGATCACATTAATGAAGCACAACATATAGGAAAATTAAGTACCATAAAGTCTTTTTTGCAATCCTGTGTTAAACTACTAAATGATCCATCATCTGTTAGAGTGTTACAAAATATGGTAGAAAGATGTAGCACAGAAGTAGAGGGAAAGCTCAAACAAAAAAAAATTAATCATCTGCATACGAGGAGGAGAACAAGAAGATAATTCAGATTGAACACCAACATTGGACATTTCAACATGGGGGATATCATACTGTATTTAATATCAGAAGTGAATGTACTACCCAAGAATAGATGGCAATGTATGGGAGAGTCGACAATAGGGTATTCACATGTTCATATGAAACTATCAAATCAACATAGGGTTCTGTTGATTGGAAGGTTAAAAGGTGTGACAATAGATCTGGATGGAGTGTGCACTAAATCCGATTTCGAAGTGATAGAAATTGTGGATGGTACAACACCTTATCCAACATTTCTTGGCTTGGATTAGGAATTTGATAATCATGCCATAATCAATATAAATATGAGTAAGATGACTTTTGAGCCAAGCAAGTATAGTCATTACGCTGTTGGATCCATTATAAGGAGAAAGGTTTGTAGAACCCACTTGTTTAGACCTGGAGGAAATTAACCAATTATATAGAACCACCGCGTAATAAGAAGATTATGTGAATCCAACTACAGATGGGGTACTCAGTTGGATAAGTATCATGACTTGCATGTCAGACTCAGATACAAGGTTGGAGAATTGGTAGCAAAGATTACATGAAGTATCCATAAGAAGGTGCGCAAGAATAGATCACATAGTAAGATGGGTGAGTACAGAGATAAGAGAACCTCCCAAATTTCATGGGGTGAATGAACTAGAGGAATTCCTCACAAGATACGAAGATGAAGTGTTAGAAAATCAAAATCTCTTATCTCTATACATAGCACTCAAGGAAACACCTACATGATGGTGGGGTGCGCACAAAGAGACAATTAAGGACTGTTACCAATGTAAGTGGTTGTTGCACATCATATTTGGTGTAGAACAAGGAAGCAATCAATTGAAGAGGTATGATGGACAAGGGACACCAACAAAACACCTGGAGAAGTGCATAACACTATGGAAAATGACACCACCAGACAAATGGCCTCATCACTCACTAGCAAATTTGGGTCATTTTGCGACGGCTATTTTAATGCTCTTGTGATGTTATGTCATGGATATTGTGATGAATCTTGAGTCTCTCAAACATCATATCATAGAACATGGAAATTTCAATGAACTTGAATTATCATCGCAAGAGCGACGACCATAGGGAACTTCTCACAATTGTGACAAAAAAAGAGATATCGTCGCCAGTACGACGATATAGGCAAACTAAGTGAAACCAATTGTTCGTCACAATTGCGACGAATAGTTTTTCGTGGTCTATATAGGAAATTTGTCGCAGGAATTTTTATTGTCGTTGAAATTGCGATGACATCTTTTCTTGTTTTATATAGCAAATTCATCCCAGGCTTTTTATTGTCGTTGAAATTGCGACAACATATTTTCTTGTTTTATATAGCAATTTCATCACAGTCTTATTATGGTCGTCAAAATTGCGACAATATCTTTTCTTGTTTTATATAGCAATTCCGTCATAGGATTTTTATGGTCATCAAAATTGTGACGACATCTTTTCTTGTTTTATATAGAAATTTCGTCGCAGGATTATTATGGTCATCGAAATTGCAACTATATCTTTTCTTGTTTTATATAGAAATTTTGTTGCAAGCTTATTATGGTCATTGAAATTGTGCCGAAACCTTTTTATTTAAAAAATAAATAAATAATTTATTTTTGGGCTAATTGTATGCTCTCAATATTGAAGGTATATTACTAGTTCAATATTGAAGGTATAATTTGTTTTTGGGCTAATTTATTTAGTACTAACATAATGTTTTACAAGATAATTCGTGAATGCTACATTAACATGCATTTTCTATAAGATCCTAAAATATTCATCCTCGAGTACCAAAGGGAGATAAATGTAATGAAAGTTCACTAAACTACTTCTCTCAACAAAGAACTATGATAATCCTCCAAAGAAACCATATTTCCATATGCATTCAATATGTTGATTGAGTTGATTCCATAAAATTGGTAGCAAGTAGCATTAACATGGAGCTTTCCTATTTCTCATTGCATTGACTACACTTTAGGGCATTAACTTTGTGGTAGCTTGGAATTAACCATGAGGTTTTTGGTTTCTTTTTTATGATTTCTTTGTTCAAGAGTTTATCATGTAATTACAATAATGATCTAAGGAAACCACCATTCTAGAATAAAAATCACAATTCACAAGTTATGTTAGCTATAAGTAACCATGAATGTATGTGTGCAAAAGAATAATGATA
>SNQJ01S0153269.1:0-12945 GCA_010110895.2 Picea sitchensis | reverse complement strand
TTTCAAAATATCTTTCATGCTGGTTGTTGATGGATGTGGGTATATGTTTTGTTGAGACTAATTTATAAAGAGTTATAAATATTGAAAGATTTATTCACAAATTTTTTTTAGTCATGTTTATAGGGAACAGGGCACTGGAGCTAAAGAGGGATTGTTGTTGTAATCTAGGAAATGAATCATTTAAGAAGTGGTGGAGGGTAATTCCCGTATCTAAGAACATGCATTTTTCTTATAGGATTGTTTGAAGTTATGATACTCTTAGCTATTTGAATATTTGGAGGGAAGTTTCACCTACATAATACTCTTTCTAGATGATGCATGCTACAATATCTTGATTTTGATGGAGAATATTTTTGATGGAAAAAAATATTTATAAGATTTTCTCTAAAAGTTTTTGTAAAAAAGGTATGAGCTATATGATTATTATGTAAAACAAATTATGAGCTACATCATAGTATCAGACTATCTATTGGACATATCATTATTATGTAAGACAAATTTTGAGATATAGAATAGTATCAGTGTGTAAGATAAATTGTCGTCCACTGGTGGGATATAAGAAAAATCAATCGCCTACCGACTAAAGGTGTGGCCTCCATATTGAGATATGGACTTGTTATTTTTCACAGCAAGGTTAACCCTTTTTTGGTGAGAGAGTTAGCTGCTTCATTTTTTTTTATAGGTTTGTAGTTACACTTTTTATAACAAAATATGATTTTTATTTTTAAATTTATTTAGTTTTTCAATAATAATAATAATTAACAATAATAATAAATAAATAATAAAATTAACTTAAAAACATTTAAATTTATTAAAATAAAATAAAATAATACTATCTCATAACTAATTTATGAAAAAAAATAAAAAAAATTATAAAAATAGTTATATAAATAGCTCCTTCAAATATGATTAACACTTTTACACCTACATATATGTTGTTAATTTGAAGGATATATGATATTCTAAATCTCCATTCATTTACTCTCTGCATTCAAAGAAACATAAATCTATGTAAATGAAATCCATTTTTATTTAATTATTTTTATGTGAAAACAATTTAAATTTAAATTTAAACAAATATTAATAAAACATATAATAATGATAAAACATATAATATAATTTAAAGGAGGAATATTCATTTACTTGAATCTAAATTAAACGATATTTATTTATTTAATTAACTTTTTGTAAGTGATAAAAAATATAAATAAATTGAAATTAAAATAAACAATAATAAATAATTATAATTAAAATTGAAATTATGTGGAGAATTATTCAACCTAAGCTTATTATAACCACCTTTAAAGTAGTGATGATGATGATGATGATGATTAACGTCCACTAAGACCTAATTGGTCTATCGGACCTTGAGAGGGTAAGTGATTACTTGTGATTCTTTAGAATTTTGTTTCTGTGCTCGACAAGCATTAAGAGAAGCTTTCCAAAATCACCAAACTTTTGTTGAGTTAAGAGGTTAGGAAGGTTGGTAGTGTGATCAATATTTTGAAAATGAGATCTAATATGGGTATAGGCTGGACAATCTAGGAGAAAGTGTTTTTCATCTTCCACCTTCTTAGTGTCACAAAGGTGACACACTCTTTTATCCCATGGCATTTTAGGAATTGACCAATGCCCAGTTTCACTATGGAGCTCATGAGAATTTGTTCTTAGCTTATTTTTTTCTTTACACTTGGCAAAACATATAGATAATTTTGATCTTCTAGATTACACTTGATTACATCTTTATAATACCTTAATTTTCTTTTTTCCTCTAACTCTTTATCACACCACATTTTTTCCTTAAACTTTGATTTGACATTTTTTTTCATAGTATCTTTATTCTGCAAAATGGTTGCTTCCATTATTCCCCAATAGTTTAGCCAAGATTGGGCGTCTTTATGCCATCCTCGCTTGAGTCTATGGTGGTTATGACTTGATTTTGAAGCAATTTTAGGTAGCCTCTTGTATTTTATGTTGTTTAACTTGTTCTTATACATTAGGTATCTAGTCATAGCCATGCTCTCAATAGGGGAGAGGATATTTTCTATGAGGAGGATGGGATAGGGTGTATTTCCTTTAATTTTGAGATTATATGTTATAAAATTCTTTTGTATTTGCTCTATCTTTGTCCAGGATTCATGAGAGATACTACAGCCCCATACTTCACATAAAGAATAATAGGTCTAACAAGAGTCTCAAAGAGGAGTTTCTTCTTATCCCAACTCCAAAGTTCAACTGATTTACAATTGTTTTCAAACCCATAATAAGCTTTCCATCCCCCAATAATCCTTTTATCAATGATATAATTCCAATTAACCTTGTGGTCAATATCAATTCCAAGATATTTGTATCAATTCACTTCCTCCAAGTTGTTGTTGTCATATACAAAGGTATCATAAGGGATCTTATTGGATATAATAATCATGACCTTAGTCTTATCAGTATTAAGAGTCATACCCATATTGGAGCAAAAATCCTTGAGGATTCTTAGTTGGTTTTCAAGATCATGGGTACTCCTTGGCATAAGAATGATATCATCGGTATAAAGAAGAAGATTGATGACTATACCAGTGAGTGTAGGGCCGACACAACCTACTTTTTCCAAACATTCTTCTAATTTATCAATGTATATGCCAAAAAGGGTAGGGGACAAGGTACAACCTTGTTTGACTCCGATATTGTAGTTAATCTCTTTTGACCAGTCCTCAGTGTTTTTAACTTGGCAATAATGTTCTCATACATCCTTATTGTAGCAGCCCTCAATTTGAGAGGCACTTTTATCTCTTCCAACCTATTCCAAAGGTTTTTCCTAGGAACCATGTCAAAAAATTTCCTAAAGTCGAAAAAACAACAAAAAAGATTGGCTTTAGTATTGCGGAACTCCTCTCCAATGATCCTAAAGGTAACAAGATGGTCCACAGTTGAATGATATCTCCTAAACCTGACCTGTCCTTTAGCTCCTTTACTCTGACTTTCTATCCAAATGCTAATCTTCTTTTCCAAAATGATTCTATAAAGCTTGGCTAAAATCGGGCTAATCATAATGGTCCTATAATTAGAGGGAATGTTTTTATCCCCATTTTTAAAAATACAATGTATATGCCAAAAGGGTAGGGACAAGGCACAACCTTGCTTGACTGACATTGTAGTTAATCTCTTTTGACCGGCCCTGTTCTTAAACTTGGCAATACTGTTCTCATACATCCTATTGTAGCAAATTTCAATTTGAGCACTTTATCTCTTCCAACCTATTCCAAAGGTTTTCCTAGAAACCATGTCAAAAAATTTTCTAAAGTCGAACAACAAAAAAGACTGGCTTTAGTATTATGAACTCCTCTCCAATGATCCTAAAGGTAAATTAAGATGGTCCACGCTTGAATGATATCTCCTAAACCGAACCTAGCCTTTAGCTCTTTTACAATGAATTTCTATCCAAATGCTAATCTTCTTTCCAAAATGATTCTATAAAGCTTGGCTAAAATCTGCCAATCCTCATAATGGTCCTATAATTAGGAGGAATGTTTTTATCCCCATTTTTGGCACAAATAGGAACAATGAGGCTTTTGAGTCCGTGGTTTAGGAAGCCCTGCTGATGCTAAATTTAAGAGATTTTGTATGTGAGGGATATGGATTGGCCCTCTGATTTTAAACATTTCAACTTGGTAGCCTTCTAATGTCCTTAGTTTTTCCCATTTGAGAGCCGCTTAACCCCAAACTCTAAGTGCTGGATTCTAAAGAAAAAACTTCCTTTGTAGACAATAGGAATGGTGTCCATGGCATTAAAGGGAACTTATAAAGAATTTAAGAATTCCATTCTGTTAAGGGAATCCTATTATCTTATTTACTATTGCGTTTTAGAATTGGCTCCAAAACTGGTGATCCAACTTGTATAGTTGTGAAAGCATTTGCCTTTTATTGATATAGTATCTTTTTTTTTTCTTTAATTAGGCTTGTATGTATTGATCTTATAAAGTTTTAAGGGCTCATTAGAATCATCCCTAATGGATTTCCTAGAAATTTTACATTCTTTATGATACCAAGGCTATTGTTCTATTATTCTTTTATGGGACACCTCAAAGAGAACTTGTTAATGGGAAGTGGAAAGGTAGTTGTAGTAAAATTATGATAGAGTTCTTCAATGTTGTCCTTATAAGTTAGGAGTTTTAATTTACTATTTAAATCCTTTAAGAAAATGTCAACTTTACTTTTGTCAAAGCGCAAATTCCTTTGATTATCATAATTCTCTTCAATGGTACTACTATGCATGGAAAATTTTAGAGTTAGGGTTAAAGGCTTATGATCAAAGTGAGGCTCATGGTCATTTAAAAGGTCAAAAGTTGTTATTTGGTTAGAAATAGGGATATCAGATATCACATAATCTACAAAACTACTACCTATCCCATGAATATAGCTCATTTGGTTGGAGTTTGCCCACTTCATTACTCCATTGCAAATTATTAGGTCTTGAGAGCTACAAAACTTAACCAACTCAGTACCAAACAAATTCTCAATTAGGTATTGAGAGCTTCTTTTGTAGCTATTAGATAAAACAAGGTCCTCATCTAGACATAAAGGATTATGGTTGGAGTCATCACTTAAAAGAGCAGCTTGTTTAGTTGCATTCCTAGCATTAAAGTCTCATAGCAGGAAGATATTACCTTCATTTTTTAAATTATAAATATCTTGTTCTAAATTATTATAGGGACAATTTTTATGTAGATTATTTTTCTTATAAAAAGTAGAATTAATAGGTGCAAAATAACAATTGCTATATACATATTCTTAGCATTGGTGTCTGAAATTTCTATACAAAAGTATTGATTAAGAGGGTCAACCTTATGAAGTTGAATGTGAGGAGAAATTTTTCTTCGCATCATAGCTGATGCCGCGTTTGATGGGCTAGATTTGTTACTAACTTGCATTATTTCATGTGAGTAGACGAACAGGTGGTAAATAATATATTTGATTCATTGTGGATTCGGTATTAGGATCAACATTGTTCTGAGCAGTAACATGTGTTGGGCCTTACTTTAAACAGGCGAAAGATGCAATGAAGCCCCAGGTCATTACATACCCTACAGAGCAATAGGTAAGAGGCTATTTCTTCGCATCATAGCTATAACGCCGTGTTTAATGGGTTAGATTTGCTACTAACTTTCTTTCTTTCAATGTGAGAAGACGAACAGGTTGTAAATAACATATTTGATCTCCAATCAGCCAGTCACAACGGGGTATAACAATAAATGGCAATGGCATTATACATTTGCTTCCAACCATACCAGATTTAGCGTCTTGGTCAACGACCTGCACACACCTCAATTTCTTCTTATTGCATTCCTAGAATTCTCTTCATTTCAGAGCCTAATTGGATAACAGTGGCCTCAACTTCTCTACGATGTTTTATATTTTTTTCCTTATCTTTGCAAGGCCGAATAGTTTAATGGAGGATTCAGGTTAATTTTCTCTATGTTACAAACTTCCCTCCTTGTTTCTTGGAATCTGAGTGGATTTACATTGTTATTTGTTACCATGTTTCATTTCATCTTTAACAGGTTGTATTTTATGGTGGTTTTGGCGGGCACAGTCATTGGTCTACTAGTCAAGCATGAGCTTGAAAATGCATGGTAAGCAATTACAACAAGGGATGTTCATGGGTGAAGTTCTCAAGCTTGTAGATCGGTGAGTAATGTTACTATTTCTCAACAGTATCATTTAAACAGTTACATGACATCACAAACTGTTGAAAGATTTACACATGATGGAAAGGATGGCCAGGACGCAGTCTCTAACCTTATTAAAAAGGCTTCAGGTACTTGTTATTTTTTTAATCTCGGTAATTATCTTCACAGTTGCTAAGGCACCCTCTTCTTAGATTACCTATATGTTTTACAGCGTGTCCATATTATTAACAATGGGATGCCAAACAATTAGTACTTATAAAGAGTGAGAGTGAGTCCAAGATAAAAGTGTCTGATTAAAAAAAAATAAGATTTAAGCTTTGAGTCTCAATAATTATAATTATGGGTTAAAATTTAAAATCATAATATGTTTATATCTAAGTTAATTTTTTTAATAAAAAGATAGAGTGTGTTATTAATATTTATTTAGGATGTGTTTTTTTATTTAAAGTATAAAGTAGTGTTTGGGAGAGGTAGAAGCAATGTTGAAATTTTTTGGGGTTTTAAAATATTTTTCAAAATATCTTTCATGCTGGTTGCTAATGGATGTTGGGTATATGTTTTGTTGAGACTAATTTATAAAGAGTTATAAATATTGAAAGATTTATTCACAAGTTTTTTTTTAGTCATGTTTATAGGGAACATGGCACTGGAGCTAAAGAGGGATTGTTGTTGGAATCTAGGAAATGAATCATTTAAGAAGTGGTGGAGGGTAATTCTTGTATCTAAGAACATGCATTTTTCTTATAGGATTGTTTGAAGTTATGATACTCTTGGCTATTTGAATCTTTGGAGGGACAAGTTTGACCTACATGATACTCTTTCTAGATGATGCATGCTACAATATCTTGATTTTGATCGAGAATACTTTTGATAGAAAAAAATATTTTATAAGATTTTCTCTCAAAGTTTTTGTTAAAAAAGTATGAGCTATATGATTATTATGTAAAACAAAGTATGAGCCACATCATAGTATCAGACTATCTATTGGACATATCATTATTATGTAAGACAAATTTTGAGATATATAATAGTATCAGTGTTTAAGATAAATTGTCGTCGACTGTTGGGATATAAGAAAAATCAATCGCCTACCGACTAAAGGTGTGGCCTCCATATTGAGATATGGACTTGTTATTTTTCACAGCAAGGTTAACCCTTTTTTGGTGAGAGAGTTAGCTACTTCATTTTTTTTATAGGTTTGTAGTTACACTTTTTATAACAAAATATGATTTTTTTTTTTTAATTTATTTAATTTTTCAATAATAATAATAATTAACAATAATAATAGACAATGAAAATACACCTCATACGCCACGATCTGTGTGTATATGAACATATCCAAGGCACTCCCTGGTGCGTTCACCCTTGAGTACCAGGATGAGGACTGGCAACAAACTCTGGACTACGAACATATACCCTTCCGATGCCGAAGATGCCACGAGCATGGCCACCTCTACCGAGACTGCCCTCTCATCAAGCAAGTCGTAAAAGCAAATGACACCATGCAGAAAGATGGCTTCACCATAGTTACATCGAAAAGGAGCAATCCACCAAAGAAGTAGACCACGGATCCTAGACAAAATATTGCCACCAAGAACTCTTACGAGATTCTAGAGCAACTACTAGAAGAGGAGGAGGTGCAGGACCCGCAAAAAAATCCCCAGCAGCCGCAAGCGAAAGGTACACAGACCAACACTTCCCCTCAAAATGATGAAACCCACATGGAGGAAAGAGGAGAGGGAGATGGGGATACCCTGATGATGTTGGATGATCGAGAGCTAGCAGGGATAGATTTGGAAAAGATGGAGGAAGCTCTGAACCAAAAGAACCTGCAGACCCTTCCGGAGGAACAACTACGCAAGGTACACAAGGTCTTTATCAACTCCTCAGCAGGGTCCACAGCATGTCTGGGCATAGCAATGGACTAGAACTTTGGCTTGAAGAGAGTCCTGCGTGAAAACAAAAGAAGAGGAAGGAAAACCATGCACCAACTGATCAAGGAAGCAGGAAACCTCATGATAAACTCAGGATAGATACACAAGCTCTCGGAGGGATACCTCCACTCATCACCTACTTCTTAATGATGAAGATCATTACCTGGAACATAAGAGGACTGAATGGTAGATACAAACAAAGGATCCTCCAAGATTGCATCATAGCAGAGAAACCAAACATTCTACTACTCCAAGAAACTAAATGCAGAGGAGAAGAGGTCGAAACAATCTTTCAACGCATATGGCGAGAATGTACCTCCATAAAAACATACTCCATAGGGGCCTCAGGTGGCCTTGCCATCCTATGGAACCCATCCAATGTGACTATCAGCAAACCCTTTACAACAACTAGCACAATAACTGCTCACTTCACGGTCATGGGCACGAACCAGGAAGGAGCCATCACAAATGTCTACAGACCTCAAGGGAGCTAGGACAAAGAAAAATTCATGGAGCGGCTCGAGTTGATCAAGACCCTGACAACCACCCCAAATTGGATCATAGGAGGTGACTTCAACATGATCCTGACACTCGAGGAAAAATCTGGCGGCATCAAAATACTCGAGCAAGACAGTGGTAAGTTCAAAGCTCTCATTGATCATCTAAATTTAGTAGACATAGAGAACAACAATGTCACCTTCACTTGGTCCAATCGTAGATCAGGCAATCAACACATTGCTTGTCGACTAGACCGCTTTCTGGTAACGGAAGAACTCATGGAATCCAACTCACATTTGGAAAGCCTGATCCTACCAAAAGCAGGCTCAGACCACTGGCCCCTAGCTCTGCAGCTAGATATGGGGGAGCCTCCCAGATACAATCCTTTCTGCTTCGAGAAATTTTGGTTATCACACCCAGACTTCAAATGACTAGCTAAATCTTGGTGGGAACAAGCGGAAATAGATCATGGCTCATGCATGTACAAGTTTCAGCAACGATTAAAAAACTTCAAGCAAAGGTTAAAACAATGGAATAAAAATAGCTTTGGCAATATACTACAAAGCATAAGGACCATAGAAAGCAGGCTGGAGGAGATTCAGGAAATCTTCATTTCCGGATCTAGAACTGTAGAACTCATGGAGGAAGAGGAACAGCTTCAGGAACAATTAGAAGAGCGAAGGAAGCAGGAGGAAATCTTATGGAAGCAAAAATCTAGAGTGCAGTGGCTTAAAGAAGGGGAAAAAAACACAAAGTTTTTTCACAAAGCCATGATGCACAGACGACACATCAACATGATTACCCACCTAGAGGATAGGCAAGGAAATATCACCAGGGAACACTCTAAAATTGAGGAGGAATTGCTCAGATACTATCAAGACCTCCTAAAGGAACCAGTGACAGATAGAACGGAAGCAATCAGGAGAGTAACTGAACACATACCAGCACTAGTAACCCCGGAGCAGAATGTGGCCCTAACCAGACCCATTACCCAGGAAGAGGTCGACCAAGCAGTCAAGGCTATTCCAACAGGCAAATCCCCAGGCTCGGATGGGTTCACCATGGATTTCTTCCATCGCTGCTGGGATCTGATCAGACAGGAAGTGTGGGAAGTGGTGGAGGAGTCAAGAGCTTCAGGTTTGGTACTGCCAGCTCTCAATGCCACCTTCCTAACTCTTATTTCGAAAGAAGAAACAGTCACCAATCCCAAAAAATTCATGCCTATAGCTCTTTGCAATGTTATCTATAAAATTGTAATGAAGGTCATCGCCACTAGGCTCAAGCCCATCCTGCCCTTCCTCATCTCCAAGGAACAATCAGGGTACGTTGAAGGAAGACAAATCATGGACAACGTCATCTTGGATCATGAGATCATACACTCCCTCAAGACTTCAAGAACTCCAGGTATGCTCATCAAACATGACCTTTCAAAAGCTTTTGACCGGGTAAGCTGGAAATACATTAGAGTAGTCCTCGACTCCTTTGGCTTTGATCAGGGCTGGGTAAGTTGGGTCTTGAATCTCATCTCTTCAACCTTCTTCTCCATTCTAATCAATGGTGTACCATCCAAACCCTTCTCACCTTCCAGAGGAATCCGTCATGGGGACCCCCTATCCTCTTTTCTTTTTGTACTCCTAGCGGAAGGCCTGGGACGTTACATCAAAGCAACAGTCAATGAGGGCTCCCTCAAAGGCCTTCCTCTGCACAACATTCAGCTTGCACCTTCACATAGTCAATTCGTAGATGACACCCTCCTACTGAACTCTCCCTCTATTCAGGAGGCTACCATGCTAAACTCCATCCTCTCTGACTTCACTGAAGCCTCCGGCATGACGCTCCATCTGGACAAATCCAAGCTTTACTTCTTCAATACTCCAGACCCTATTCAGATGCATGTTTCCAGACTTCCGGGGATACCCAGGAGCTCCCTTCCGTCCAACCATCTCGGAGTGCCAGTCACAGGAGCGACAACCTCTTCCATCTCTTGGGACAGCCTCCTCCTTTCCATCTCTAATAGACTGCACAACTAGACCTTTAGACACCTCAATATTGCTTCCCGATTGGTCCTCCTCAAGTCAGTTCTACAAGCTTTACCCACCTACCTCTTCACCACTCTAGCGTCCCCCAAGAAAGTCATCAAAGCCATTAGAACCTTGCAGAGAAATTTTCTCTGGAAAGGCCTTCAACCAAACAAGAAATGGGCTCTAGTCAACTGGGATAGGCTCTGCACGCCAAAGAGTCAAGGTGGACTGGGGCTCCGCGACCCTGGGAAACTAAATCAAGTGATGGGAGCTAAAATCTGGTGGATATGGCTGAAAAATCCATCAGCAGCCTGGGCACAACTGTGGCAGTGCAAATATGCCCCCCACACTTCATAAGATCAGCTAATCCGACACAACAACAACATACAAGGCTCCAACATCTGGAATACAGCTTGGCAAAATCACACACTGGTTCAGAATCACGCCTTCTGGGAGCTAAGAGATGGAGGAAGTGCCCTCTTCTGGCAAGACTCTTGGCAGCAGCTTAAACCACTAGACTTAATGGAAGAATTAGCTGACTTCAAAAGGGCGCTTCACTAGAACACCCCTTTAAAAGTCAAAGATCTCTGGGCTGCACAAACCCCGCAGCAACGATGGCACCAATGGAAAATCTCACATCAAGAGCTTGAGATCCACGAAACTCTCAATCTACAGAGCTGGCAAGCTCAAGCCACCAACAGGAAAATACTGTATAGAGAGGGATCAGACATACTCAGGTGGGGGTACACCCCGGTTGGCACATTCACTATCAAGGAAGCTTATGCACTGCAAGGAAACCAATAGGAACCAAAAAAGGAACACATCTGGAGCAAAGTTTGGAATCCTACTCTCTGGCCTAAGATCTCCACCTTTTTGTGGCTAGTGGTGCATAACAGAACCTTGACATGGGACAACCTCCAAAAGAGAGTCCTTATCGGACCTTCCCGCTGCGTTCTATGCTTACAATAGGAGGAAACCAAAGAACACCTCTTCAACAGATGTCATTACAGCCAAAAGATCTGGGATTATGGGGCGCAACTAATGCGCAAATCCAGCCGGAACCGGAGCAACATCAACGACACAATTGACAATTGGGACAACATTTCCTTCAACAACCCCATTTTAAATCACATATGGATACTGCTGCCGGGATTCACCCTCTGGCAAATTTGGAAGGAATGTAATAAGAGAATATTCCACTCTCAATCCTCCCTACCTGAAACCACTTGGGAGAAAGTCAAATCCCTAATAAAAGAAACAATCAGAAGTAAGTCCTGGACAGAGGAAGATCAGCAGTGCAGCCCTGAGGAGCATAGCATTCTTCAAAATTGGTAGCCCATAACAAGCGATCAACCAAAGCAAAAAGGCAACACGGGACAACCTACCAGTCCTACCAACTGGACTCCCCCTCCAACGCACTTCATCAAAGTCAACTTTGATGGAGCCTCCAAAGGCAACCCAGGATCGACAAGTTATGGGGTTGTGCTTAGGAACTCAGGTGGGGAAATCCTAGGCTTGGAAGAAGGCTTCCTTAGAGAAACGACCAAAAATGTAGTCGAGCTAATAGGACTCCTGCGAGGACTCCAAACAGCCATCAGCAACGGTCACCATAGGATAATCTTGGAAGGAGATTCACAAGTCATCATAAGGCTAGTCACGCAAATTCTCCACGGATGCAACCCAGACAAGATCTCACCAAGATGGAGACTCTATGGCCTGCTAGCAGACTTCAATCATCACCTTCAACCGCATCTCAGTATCACTACTTCCCACGTGAAACGAGAAGCAAACAAAGTGGCAGATCGATTAGCAAATGAGGCAGTTGAAACGGGCGAGGAACGCTTTTGCTGGGATGGCCATGGCTCACCAGCTTCAGAGATCCTCACTTCGTGTCAAGCATTGGCCAACAAAGATCTTCATTCCTCGGATGGGGTGACACGGAGGGCAATGCGGCCACGTGGGAGCAGCCGGGACGCGATGTTAATGCATCCACTGGCTCACATCACCTCGCTCATTAACTCGCAATGAATAAGCGCAGGTGCATTCAACAGCCGAGACCCCTCGCGCAAGGGAAGGGTACCCACACTATCCAACAAATTTTAATGGCGGAGGTGATGGTTGTGGTTATGGAAATTATTATGGCATCCGCGCTCATTATGCGAGGTGCAAGTCCAGGTAACAGACCGCTCCCAAAGACCTTCGTTCCACAGACGCACCAACATTACAACAGTTTTTCTCCCGTTCCACTGGAGTGGTCTCTGCTCTCGGCCACCTTGCCCACCCCCAACAACAACCTGACTCCAATTGGCCGCTCCTGGATCATCCACAGGAACCTCACCATGCCACGAATTAGAGGGAAATCGCAAAGGGAAGCGGCGTGGTATACAGCGGAGTCGCGGCGCAAGAGGAAGGAGAATTTTGAAAAGGCAATGGAAATGGCTGCCAAGAGGCGCAGGGAAATACCACAGACACCGCCAATGATGGTTGTCGAGGAGGTGATCCTGGAAGGAGTCCTGGAAATCTCTCCTGTAGTTTACCAATTTCTCTGATACCAATTTGTAGTGTACCAATTGCTCTGATACCAACTTGTAGTGTACCCTTCACTACCCAGGTTTCCCAACCTGGCAGTTTACCATTCCTTACATGGAATTATAAGCAATTGCATTTAACACATTTAAAAACACTTAAAACTTAGAGTAAAATATATGCGTACTGCTATAATTAAATGTTCCATAGCATTCATCATTAATTCATTTACACAGCGGAAAACATGATAATATAAACAACACAGTCATGCCAAACGTGTTAAAT
>SNQJ01S0153268.1:7899-24460 GCA_010110895.2 Picea sitchensis | reverse complement strand
ATTAAAGTAAAAGTGTTTTTATTTGTTAATTGAGTTATTTAAGGAAAATTTTAAAAGTAATTAGCATGTAATCTAAGCATGTAAATCTTAAGTGGGTGTGGTAAGTAATATCAACCTCCAATCACTTTGGATATTAGGTTTAGATTGTAACTCGTGATTATAAAATCAAGGCTAGGGTTAAGGAGGTAGGCACTTGTGCGAGATACACTTGTGATAGCCTTTGGTGAGATATTAAGGTTGAGACTTTTGGTGAGATGCCAAGGTCAGGAATAGAAAAAAATGACTTTGATAGAGTGAAGAGTGTAGAAGCAAAGAAGGACTTTTTCTTATATGAGAGTGAGGAGATCTCAATGGTTGGGTGAAGATATTTTAACCAAGTGTTTTTTCAGAGAGGGTTGGATCACAATGGACCGTGATTTAATATCTTGGATAGGTTGAGAAGGAATTTCATATAGAGGTCATACAGGTCAAGGATGAGAGAGAGCAGAGGAAGCCACAGGTGGGTTTCATAGGATAGAAGCTAGAGAAAAGCACATCCTCATACAAAAGTGTCAGTATAGGTTTTTTGTACATGTACGTGGGTCTCAGTGGAGATAGTTGCATATGTACGTGGGTTTTCTGAAGGACAATAACATACACCTAGGGAAATGTGTTGGTACATGGTTGTACAACAACATAAGAATTTACAGGTTTGTCTTTAGTGTATATTCTCTTGGTGGGTCATTTTCCTTGTTACGGAGCCCTGATTTGACCTTAATAAAATCATCTTGGAATTGGTTTTCCCTCTGGGGTTTTTTATGGGGGTTTATACCAAAACATATTGGTGTCTTGTGTGTGATATTTTTGGTTTCCTAGTTTATGTTTCTGCTGCACATTTAGTTGATTACTTGACTGCAATTTTAGTATATAAAGTGATTTTATTTTGAGATAATTGTCAGGTGCTGGGTTGAAGTGGTCAAATATCAGCATGGTATCAAAACATACTAAGGGTTGAATCTAGGAAAAAAAACAACTCTGAAAATAAATATGGATGAAATGGAAAACAAGATGGATAGTAAGATGAATGAAAATAAAGTAGAAATAAAAAATCCATGAAGAAATTGGAAAGTTCCTTGTCTTCCATAATTTTTGAGGCACTATATGAGAGAATCCCTAAAGGAGATATCAAAATGCAAGGAACTCAAGAAAATAAGAGTAGTATTCAAGTTGAACAACATGTTGATGATAAACAATTTTTTAGTGGATTTAATTACGGTTGGGTTCCTAAATTCAAATTTTGCAAGAGTGAATTAAAGATGTTTGATGGAACACAAGTCTTTACCTGTGTGAAACAAATAGAGAAATATTTTGAATTGCATAATATTATGGATGACAAGAAAAGGATTCACATAGGAACCTTGAAATTTAAGATAAAACCATATCAATGGTATCAATGGGTAGTTAAAAGGAATCCTCCTCTTTATCATTATACTTGGGGTTTATTTATAAGAKACGTATACGAAAATATGGGAAGYTGTGGGAACRATACTACTTCATCTAATTGAGAAGAATTAAGCACTTAGGTGATACTAAAAATTATAATTCAAAATTTTAGGTATAGGCCACAAGGGTGGATGACATAAGTGATGAAAATGTTTTGCAAGATTACATGGGTGGCTTAAAACAAGACATTAAACATCATCTTTTCTTAGCACATCATACAAATATTATGGAAGCTATGCAAATCGCTCATCATATTCAAGAAAAAAATAAGGCTACACACAAGTCTACCATTGGAGGATACACATGAAGCAAATATCCTTTTGGGGTTATAAGAAAAGTGTAACTCAACTAAAAAGGTTGACACCTCAAGAAATGAATGAAATAAGAGAAAAAGGACTATGTTTCAATTGTGACATCAAGTACAATGAGGGGCATAAATGTGGTGAGAATAAATTATTCTACATAGACCATGAAGAGGAAGAAGATCAAGAAATGGAACCACCAAAAGATCCATATTTAGAAGAGACTACTCCAACAATATCTTTTGATGCATTGGACAACATAAGTACTCCACAAACCCTCAAGATACAAGGATACATCAAAAATAAAAAAGGTAACAATATTGATTGATTCTGGTAGTACCCACAATTTCATTAATTACAAATTGGCAAAAGATCTCAATTACTTTGTATATCTCGCACTAGAGTTTCAAGCAATTATTTTTGATGGAGGTACCATAAATTGTTTAGGGAAATTCCATAATATTAAGCTCAACATGGGGGAGTATTTTCTGGATAACCCCATGATTTCCATTCAAATGGGGGTTGTTGATGTTGTATTAGGAGTCCAATGGTTACAATAATTGGGAACAATGGCCCTTATTTTTCAATGTATTTTCATGAGAGTTTCCTCCAATGACAAGAAAATTGATCTTACATGTATCCAAGGGAAACCCTCTAAAGTGATAAGCTCTAATAGCATCATAAAATTACTCAAAAATGGACACCAAGGTGTAGTTTCACAATTGTGCTCACTTGATGTTCAAACATATATATCCTCTGCTTCATCAAACCTCCAAATAATTATCAATAATTATTCCAAGATATTTGATGAAATTCCTAAGGGTATTCCACTTGCTCGAGATCATGACCATGTTATTCATTTGAAACCAATAAGTGTACCACCTAATATTAGGCCTTATAGGTATCCATATGCACAGAAGAGTGATATTGAGCACATGATCTAGGAAATGTTAGAGGTCGACATCATTCAACCTAGCCAAATTTATTTCTCTTCAACAATGGTGATGGTTACAAAAATGGATGGTTCATGGCATATGTGTCCATATTATAGACAACTCAACAAAATGACCATAAAACATAAGTTTCATATTCATGTCATTGATGAATTATTAGATGAATTGCATGAAGTAAAATTCTTTATTAAGCTAGATCTTCATTCAGGATATTATCAAAACAAAAATGTGGTAGAAAAACATTCCCAAAACAACTTTTAGAACACATGAAGGTCATTATGATTTTTTGATTATTCCATTTGGACTTACTAATGCACCTTCAACATTTCAAATCATGATTAATTCTATTTTCAACCCCTTCCTTATAAAATTCGTGTTAGTATTTTTTGATGACATACTAATCTACAACAAAGTTTGGGAAGAGCATGTACAACATGTTTACAGAGTATTACAAATATTGGAAGAGAAAAAACTTTATGCAAATCCTTCCAAGTGTTCCTTTGGGGTCAAGAAGTGGAATATTTGGGTCATATTGTATCTCATGAGGTGTAAAAGTGGACCCTAAAAAAATTAAAGCTATGAAGGAATGGTCGATTCACAAAAAATTGAATAAAATTAGAGGATTCTTATGGTTAACAACATATTATCGCAAGTTTATCAAGAATTATAGTCAAATAACAACACCTATGACAACATTATTAAAGAAGTAAGAATTTTATTATACTAAATAAGAAACCAAATATTTTGAAAACCTTAAGGATTTTGTGTGTACTACTCATGTCATAAAGCATGCGAGATTTTGAAAAAAACAATTGAGCAAAAAAAACATGAGAAACAGAGCAAAAATGGGCCTGAAACTGAGCTAGAAGCACATCTAATGCTCCTGGAATAAGGGATATAGAGTGTTAGTCAGTAGGTAACACTCCCAAAATAAATGATAGGGAGAGTTAGTAACACTCTATAAACCACTAGGGGGGAGCATTAGTTCCTAGAAATGATTCAAACAACCTTGAAACTACTTCAAACAACCTAAGTCTCATCCTAGATTGAACAGGGAACAAGCTATAGACTTTGTAAGATTCTTAATGAAGGCTAAAAACAAAGAAAATTTCAAAAGTCAAGCATTCATCAATCAATACACAAATACATAGGGCTAAAAACCGAGGAAACAAGTGTTCCCCGGTGGAGTCCCCAATTTCGGTTGTTAGAAATTTCACCCTACAAATAGGTTCAACTCCTCCTAGTCGGGTTTTATTCAGTCTAGGACAGACAAGAACAAGTGGACACTAACATCCCTCTTTCTTATATATTCATGCATGAAATTTAAAGAAAAGGAGAAAGGAAATGGGATCTAAACTTTTTCATGTAGGTTGTCCTCGCTGATCCAATATCAGATCCAATCCAAGCTCTTGAACATAGAAGCCACTCTTGCAACTTTCCCACAGAAATAAAAACAACCCTTCTCTTCTACTTGTGAAATTCTAGATAAAATACTAATCTAACTAAGATAACAAGTATAAACATTCATGCATTAACTTGAGCAAGACAAGAATGAGGAAATATTCCAAGTTGTATTAATGAATGAAACATTGGATACTTACAACCATGTTGATGTGATGCAAGATATCCTCCAATATTATCCTTTCCAACCCCTTTGTACACTACTCGATGGTAATGGAAATGCTTCTGAACTATCTCTGAATGTCTCAAGAACAAAGGTTTCATACTCTCAATCCTTTCTCCCCTTTAGTCCCTTGAATGACCTTTCTTATATAGAAAATTGGAAGGCTTAAACACCATATAAAATCAAGGGAATGGTTTATATGTTCACTCCTTAGGTTAGGATTTAATACCCCAAATGGAGGGAATATGGATGAATTGAGCTCTTCAGTCATCCCTCGACCATAACCACTCAAGAGTATCTCAGGATTTGACCATAGAAAAAGGTGGGTTAGCTCTAACAAAACTAACACTCCCCCAAAGCTTGACAAAGAGAGTTACTAACTCTTTTCCATAGTGGAATAGGGATCATTAATTAGGTACTAACTCTCCCTATACATGGGCAAGGGGCGTTAGTTATAAAACATGACTTAAAAATCAAGGTAAAAAGTGGTTTTTAGACCTTCAAATGATGAATTTTATTCACCAATTTGTGTAGGGAACATGATAGATACTTACGCATGATGATAGAGTGTATTTAGGTCCCCATGTGATGGGGTTTATGCCTCAAATTGTCTAGGGAACATTATCAACACTTCCACAGTTGTGACATTCAATTACGACACTCAAGAATGTGTCAAATCGACACCTACATAAGTGATACTTAAATGAGACACTTAGTAGAATACGATACATAAGTTCTGCACTTAGTAGCATGGAAATTTGATGTGTAACAATAAGTGTGATTGGTTTCATATTTTCTTTGTTCAAGGTGCAACAAGTTGCTTATTTCTCTTATGCAACATGTGACTACCCCTAGAAACTTCTAGATTTGAGGAGTTGTGAGGAGATCATCTCAGGATAGTCTATATATGATTATTTTTCTTAATGGTTTCATATGCATATCACTACTAATGTCATGGTTTCTACTTCTATGTTTTTGTTTTTTTTTATCCCACTTACCACCACCAAAGTCACTCTTGAACTCTTTCCATTTTCATTACTTTACCTCCATTTTGTGACCATTACCAATGGAGAAAAATATTGTTATGAGTGGGAATTACTTTCCCAGTACCTTTATTGCATTTGATTTGCATAGGTCTATTCCACATGCTTGGAATGTAGTTGTATGCCATAAGACCACTCATTTTCTCCAAACAAGCTCACTTTTAACTCTTTTTTCGTGCTTGTAAAACCATGAAAAAATACATTATTGAGAACACTTTTAACTATTTTTGTGCTCACAAAACCATGAAAAATACACGATCAAGTACACCTTTACCTCTTTTCAGCACTTGTAAAACCATGGAAAATACAATTTCAATAATACCTTTATGTCTCTTTTTTACTTGTAAAAATATGAAGGAGACACCAAAATAAGAAAAGAGGGGGGAATAATCTTGACCTGTGTTCATTTAAGTAAAAACCATCAGTTGTTGTCACCCTTTAACATGGCACTTGTTTACATATTCATCTTATAGTTGGGTTATATCTCTCCTAGAATCAATACCATGATTATGAGTCATTTACTCCTCTGGTTGGTTACTCTTCTAGTCACTATGGGTGGGGATTCAATGCCTCCTTTGTTGTCACACTATATCATTGGTGCTCTTGATTCAGTGATGCCAATCCATCATTATGTCATTCTATGTGTTCAAGGGAACTAAACCCCGAGTTGACCACTCTACAGTCTTGTTTACCTTTCATTTCAACCATTCTTGTGTTAACTGTACTTGGTGATTCTATCTCTTCACATCATATCTCGTTTATATTTTCATGTCAATTTATGAGGGATACATTAATTACCTCCTTCGATGGATCTCTTCTGGTCAAAACCAACACATTATATTGGGAAAGGGATCTATAAACTAGCTAGTACCTTGGAACTTGTATTCCTCAGTGGCAGGCTTCCTCGCGATCGACAATGGGTTAACCTCATTGAATCATGATCAGTCGATTATATGATTTTTCAATTTCAAATAATCAATTTACACTCACTTTATTGTACTAGGTGCCTTGGGGTCCATTTTCATCATTGGTGGGTCCCCTCACATCTGTTAATGGTATGCCTCAATGACCGATAATCATATGGTTTCTACCATTCTCGACATCAACTCATCTATTCACATGTTGTAGAATAGTACCTTTGATAGGGTTGGATTGAATACCTTAGGCCTAGGAGGCATCGGTCCTTTATGTTACCCCGCCCAAGTTGTGATGGATTATGTCACTACTATATGAATACTTTGAAGACTACATGGGCACTCTAATTGATGCTATATGACTTCTTGATGTATGATATGAAATAGATCCACATTGTATTTTCTTATGGCTATGATTTATTTGATGACATGAATCCATCCCTTACTTTTTTATGGCCATTGCCTTGCATACCATTTCACGGATTTGCAATGTATCATGTTAGAGGCCATTATTTTTCCTACATCTAAGCATGGGTATGCCTAACGTAGGGATGATCTATATATATGTACAAGTTGATAAGTATTTGTAGGTAATTACTGGTTTCTTGATTCACATGATCCTTATTTATGTCACTCCATTTCCATGTACATTGGTAATGTATTTTGACCATCAACTCCTCTTCTGACCTCATACATTGTGGGGCATATGTTATACCCCTATTTTTTCACCCTAGACCTCATAAAGGACCTACTAATGTCATCTTTACAGAATTACATTCTCATCACAAATTTCACTATTTTTTAATATGGTCATTATTTTCCTATACATAAGAGTGATCGATCACTTCTTGTCCTCGATCACTTCTTGTCCTCATGTAAGGTGTGGAAAGTTATTTGTTTCCTTCATGCAACAAGAGACCACCCCTAGAAACTTCTATATTTGAGGATTTACTAGGAGATTTGGTTAGGATAGGTTGGATATGATCTATCATGAACCTTGGAATTTTTTTATGACATGTTGTTCATCATAATTTAAGCTTTGAACACATCTCTAAACCTCCTCCATCATTCTATAAAATAAAGGAAAATGAAGAGGTAAGAGAGCTCAATCGATGATAGACTTATTCTACCAAAATACAACTAGAGAGAGACTCCTGCTATAATATTCATATTTCATATTTGTATTATCACATTTGAGAGAGAGGGATAAGGAATTCTTGGGAGTTTAGAGTTGGAAGGTACCTCAATCGTCACAAGCTGACACTGTATTGTTGTACTTTCTATATATATATATTTGGTTTTCTCCTCCATTTTCTTTGAATTGTTGTTATTTCTTTGCCAACATTGGCATGTATATCTCTTCTTGAGAAAGGTAGGTTAAATCCGGTTGTCAATTATATTAATTTTATGCCAAACAAGTTCCAGGAAGGTTTATTTGTTGTTTTTGTGAAAGTAGTTGATTATAGGAGATGTAGTGAAGCCTTGAAGAAACATCAATTAGGATCACACAAAAAGAAACGTCAAGGAAAAGGTATGGCACGCCCTCATATGTTGTTAGTGTATATTTACAACATAATTCAAGCACCCATATTCTAAATATAAATACATACCAAGTTATCTATTGTAAAAACTTTTTTTAAGAAAACATTCATAAGGAAACAATCAATCCATAGAAATTTTCTTATGAAATAAAAAATTATGATGAACACATTAAATAAGACATATTTTAGAAAAAAATATTCTCTTGATAGTATATAAGAGTAATTAAAGATTAAATGTACATATTTATAAAACCAATATTCCCTTGAGTGGATGGAAGCCAATGTCAAAGTAATATAGTTTGACATTTCAAATGAGAGTCAACTAAAGGTGGTTTGACATTTCAAATGAGAGTCAACCAAAGGTGGTGTTTATTGGAAGCTTATTGGTTGAAAAAAGAAACATGATAGATTATTAGCCTCTTGAAGGAGTATTGGCATGTGTTTCTTAGATATTTAAGGGAAGCATGCGTTAATTATTCATTACATGAATATATTCCAATATTATTATAAGATAAGTTTTTTCTAATGGATTGGAGAATAAACCCTTTGCATTTAATTTTTTTTCAATGATTTTTCACTACAAATTCACATTTATCATGGAACATGTTTAATTTATAATATTAATTGATATTATGAATAGATAATCATAGTTTATACAATTGTTAATAATTAAGTGTTTTAATAATATATAATATTAATTGATATTATAAATAGATAATTATAGTTTATACAATTGTTAATAATTAAATTGATATTATAAATAGATCATTATAATTTATACCATTGTTAATAATTAAATGTTTCAATATAATTGGGAAACTATAAATTACACAAAGGTTCTTCAAAGGTGTTGCCGAAGCAAGCGTCTATGATGGAATCGACAAGATTTTATTTTTATTTTTTAATTTTTCTTAATAACACATCCCTAAAAAATTAACATGACAATGAAATAAGATCAAACTATTCTATTGTAATGGATTGCAAACTATTCTATTCTATTGTGATTCAAAATGGTTGATTTTGATTTGGGGTTGGTAGTGAGTGCTCTTGTTGTTTTTAGGTCGATGATTACGATATTTTGTTCTTTCAATTTGTTGTAGGTGGCCGAAAAATAGGAAGGAGAATTATTGATTATGATATTTAAGGTATTTTCCTCTGAGGTTTCCACCTCCAACTATTGCTTTACCTCCTTGAATTTTGCATACCCTGAATGAAGGATTGTTGTTGATTGTTGGGTCATTACATCCTAATTATTTCTAACTGTTTGACTATGCAGCTACCTGATTTCCTTATTATTCACCTAAGGTGTTGTATTTCCATGTGATTGTTTGCACCTATATCGATGACTACTTCAACCAACCTTTTCATTGCTACCAATGGATCTATTCCTTCTGTTGGTTGTTCCATCCCCAATTTTTCTTTGGCGAGTAACGAACATTCATGTAGTATTTGTTTCTTCTTGTTTTTCCTTGCTATGAGTTGAGAACCATATCACATGGAGCTCTTCCATATTTTAGTCACTTATTGTGTCACTTCATTGTATAGGTCATGCATTTGCTCTTCAGATTCAACTACATGGTCGTAAATTGTTTTTGCAGGTTGTTTTGCTGACCTGACTAGCCTAAAGGATATAAATGTAGTTGTCTTTGAAGAACTATCTTTCTAATGGATTGTTTGTTTCTTCTTCTTTTATGTTATGTTTTCTACATTATGTTTCTCTTGATTTTTACTAGGCTCTTTATCCTTATGCTTATATGCATCGTTTCCTTTGTTTAATCAATCCCTATTTCCTATATTTTCTTCATTCTTCTCCTTTGTGTTTGGCTATGCATTGGAGTCATTCATTTCATTCTTTCCATTGTTCCCTTGATCTACTGGATCATTATATTCTCTTTTTTTGGTATGTTCTAGGGGGTATGACTGATATTTGTGAGGGATTTATGAAGGAGGATTTTTAGGTGGATGAATTCCATTATTTGGAGACCCTGTATCGACATTGTTGTATTCTTTTCCTTGTTCTTCACTATGAGCACTCGACTAGTCAAGTTCACTCTGCTTTCCTAGTTGGTCTTTCTCTATTTACTCATTTGATTTCCCTAGGGGATCTAAAATACTAGATGGTACTTTGATAGGATCAACATCAACTGGATTTTATATGTGGATGGTGTGTGTTGACCCCTGAGTGTGTATACTTGCCTCTCCTTCTAAATGATTTGGCGTACCTATTTCTGTGGATGATTCAGGGAGAACCGATCAACTTTGTTTATTTGTGTCAACTTTAGGTTGGGTCAAATCGAGTGGATTTGACTTTCCCAGTGGACTCGACTGAACTATTGTATTATTTTTGGAAGATGTATTTTGTAAGGTACGATCAACGTCTTTTGACCCTGAGTGGCTTGTACTTTTATGGTTGATGTTGTTGAGGAGAGAGTCTAAATTAGTTTCTTCTGATGAGACCTGTCAACATCCTCTCTTTGTTTTCTTTGTCTGTTTAGCCACCCCTTTTGTTGTTGTTCTATTTTCGGTGATTAGCTTTGGTTGGGGTGGAGGTGACTCCCTGATGAGGTCGACTGTGGTTTCTTTTATGCATTTACTCTTTCGGACTGGTTTTTTGCTAGGGTCAGGTTGACTTGTATTCAATTGTTGTGTTGTAGCAGGAGTTGTCTGACCCATTCTTTCTTCTTTTTGATATTCAATCCTTTTCTTTTTCTTCCTCCTCATCTCAACATGTTTATATAATGTTTCTTTAGTTTTCTATGCTTCCACTCGATGTTCGTTTAAGGTTTCCATTGCTTCCTTGAAATGTGGTCTCATTCTTGACTTCCAAATATTTCTTATGACAGGTTTGTCCTATTGAAACTGTTTTTCATGTATCTTGATCTTCTTGACTATTTTGTTTATGACAGAGGAAAATTTTTCTCTTATCAAAGGGTCATCAAAATTTAGTGTGGTATATTATTGAAATACCTCTTTCCAAATGATGTCTACTCCCTCTATAGCTGCATCCATGTTGACCACTACTTGCTTCTCTTTAGTTTTTATTTCTTGTCGTTTCCTCTTTGCCGGAGTCTGCTTTACTGGGGTGCCTCCTTGCATGTATATGTTTGGCACAAATGAGATTGTGTAGAGGGAGGAATCTCTTTCTTCCTCATACTATCCATCCATCATGAGTGTGAGAAGAGACATTTTTTCAATTATCACCTCTGATGGAATTAGAGTTTCAAACCCTAACTATCTGTTGAGCTTATGGAATATTCAATACTTCATCGATTGGTACTCTAGTTCTTCTGGTGCCAACCCCTGACTGAATCCACACCAGAGCGTGGTGGTATCAAGACTTAGTTGGATGTGGGAAATTAGTGGTAAATATCGTCAGACTTTCTGCTTAACTCTCCACTTGTGTGGTACATTCTTAAAATTGTTTATCCAACTTTTGAATACTTCTTCAACTGAAAGGGAGTCGGATGATCCGACTTCTCTTGGTGTGAAACTGTTTTATTTATCCATGGTTGGGATCTATCATAAGGTTAACGTAGGCTCCCCTATTGGGATGACTTGGTTCATAGTGAGCCAAATTAACAAGGACACAAACTTGATAGCTTGACCATTTTCTTGACAATATTTGCAATTGATTTTGATTAATGCAACTAAGTGATCTTCCCAATCAAGTTGTGCCCCCAACTTAAGGATTTGGCCAATGGGTTCCAACATTGTAAGATTGATATATGAAGCTTGACCTACAACTGTGAAGCATAGAGAGACTATCACACATGTCAATTTTTCCCTGAGGTTGGTTACTCTTTTAATTAACATGCCCTTTGAATTTTTTATTGAGGTTCCTCCTGTGAGGAACTAAATATAATCATGGGAATTTATGGTTTTTGCGACAGGAGTACCCCCATGTGGGATTCCATTGACTCTATGTATCATTCCTCTATTTATTGAAAATGGAAATTCTATCCATAGGTTCCATTTATGGTATCATCTCACTAGGAACTTTGCAACTTCTTATTTCCAACTGTCGAACTCTACAACTTGTGGTGTGCCCAATAAGTGTCTGATACCTTCCTTCTCTAGGAAATTTGATTCATCCTAACATGCATTAGCTTTCGTTCCCCACGCGGTGAAATTTTTCCAATGTCCTGACCAATCAATTTCTTCTGTTCTAGCCACACACATATTTTTCATGCGAGCTTCCAGCTCAGTTACACCTGCTCTATCAAATTTGGATTTTTTTCTTGGTTACATGAAGGAGTCTACAATATATCCTCTCATCCTTGGCATAGTTGTGGTTTTCTATTGATTGAATTGAGAATTAAAATTTTTAAGCTATGGAGTCAAATTCACGGTTGCAATTTTTATTCTTTGATTACATGTGCTCAAGTGTGAACAATAGTGAAGAAACATCGTATGCCTCCTCTATATTTATAGAAGGGAGATGGAGGGGAAACATTAATTCGGCCAATGATGCCATATGTTTGTGTGCATCAATAGTTATGGAGGGAGTTAATTCTTTTTCATGTGAAGGGAAAACTATGTCAATGACATGACGACAGTCAAAATCATGCCATCGAGCATGAATTGCATCAACTTGCTCCATGTGGCTAGCTATTTCAACTAAGTTGATTTTATTCTCTTGGGGAGTTTTCTCGACTTGGTCAAATTTTATTAATTTATTTTCTTATGTGATCTGGTCAGGTTGGTTCTGTTGGTCGATCAAGGATCTCCGATCGAATCGTATGCCCAAGTTGGTTTCCTTTCTTTTGTCAACTTGATGGATTTTTTACTTTATAAAGCCACGTTCTCTTTGTTGAATTGTTTGAAAATGATCTCACTTTCTTGAATTATAATTTCCATGCTCGGTTGATTTATAGATTTCACACTTACTTGGTTGATGGGTTTCACGTTCGACTGGGTGAAGTACTACTCCTTTGATCGATTGAATAGTCTATTTATTTAGGATATGGAACAAATATTTCCTTGGTGTTGAATTTGTTCTAGTTAGGTTTTCCTTTTTTCAATGAATTTAGTGATGACCAAGGACCCCATTCTCTTCTCATGTTTGACTATGGTAGGATTGAATGAATTATTTTGGTGGTTCGAGTGGGTCATATAGTTTGTAGTCCCCAAACCGTTTTGCACGTAATTTCGATAACTAACTAATTTATTTCTTTTCTTAATTATTTTCTTAATCTTTCGTTACTTTAATTACTTATCCTATTTTTATTTTCCTTTATTTTTTCCTTTTTCTTTATTTATTCTATTATTTTTTACTTCAACCTAGGCCACCCCAGAGGGTTTTCGACCTAGTTGGATCCTGTTGGTGCCCCCAAAGATGTTTTCACCATCATGTCATGACACTGTTATGTATTTTACTTATTTAAATGATCCCCATTGACTAATTTATTAAAGGGTTTCCATTGCAAGGTCCTTAGTTGTAATTCTCCTGACAGTCAGATGTCCTCGACCATGTAATGACCCAACCAAAAAGGCTCTAGCTTTCAAGGATTTCCCTTTATCTAACTATCATACAATAATACCAAATTTCCTGCATTGATATTTTCCTTTTTAATGTGTCGGCCATGCCAAGATTGTTTTTGGTTCTTTTGAGCCTCCTGATGTTGTTGTCAAAGAATCATTTCTTCCTCTAATTGATTTAACTATTAGAATGATTTTATTGTGTTAAGAATATGATCGAATTTAAGGATAGATTCTATCCTTCCTACATTAGCACATAAGTGTAATGAAATTACAAATTCTTAATCGTATACAATTTTGAATGAAATTTTTCCATTCAATCATTTGTATGTTGTTACATAATCCCATAAGACTTCTGGAACTTTATCATCCTAGTCCTTTCTATTGAGTCCAGATATTTTTGTTAAACCTTTATGCAATTTTTTATTGAATGATTTGACATCTCCATTGGCATGTGGATGATAATCAATCTTCTTTATGTGGTTGATCATGAGATTTTTTAGTATTACTTTGATTGTTCCATTGACTAAATGAGTTCCTTTATAGTTGATTAATGTTAGAGGACAACTGAAACAGGTTACTATATTTTCATAGATGAATTTGGAAGTTGTTTCCTTTGTTCAATTTTCGATTGGTTCTTCCTCTTCCCATTTAGTTAGGTATTTTACTACTATGATGATGTATTTCACCCAAGTTATTTTTTCTCTTTGTGGGAAGGGACCGACAAAGTCAATAGCACAAATTTCAAACGGTAAACTAGGAATTACCGAATGTAAAGGAATTTCATTTTTCCATAGAGATCGATGAATCCTCTCACACTTGGGAACATGCGTGTCCATACCCTTTCATCTTGGTATCCTACTTTTATCCATCCATTATCACATTGGTGAATGTGAGTGACTGGGTTGAACCCATGTTTGAAGGTTAGAATGACGAAATTTGTTGAAAATTTATTTTCGCCAAATATTTCCATGAAGTATAAGGTAGTAGTATTCCATGCTTGTAGTCATGGTGCATGCATTTACCACCATCATGATGCATGGCCTGTGAATTATTATACTAAGATTTACACTCTCTCTTTTTCTCTGACTGATTTGGATACTTCATCGACAGGAGTCGTTGGGGATTTTCTTTTGCTAAACCATAAGGGGGATCTCGTTTTTGTGTTAGTCAAGATGAGTGTTGGGGTTTATTTTAGTTTTTTCTAGATCATGATAGGGATTTCTTGTACTGAAAAGCATGATATTGATCCTTTTATTAGGATTTCCTCTCTCGACCAACACTCCTTATCTTGAGCTTCGTAGTTCACTATTTTCCAATTATAAATTTATGTATTCAAGTGTTGATGGGTTCAAATGTCCTGTCAAGTAGATAAGGGAGAACGCCGGATGGAAATTCCCAATTAGAACCACTCTTGTTTGGTGTAGTGTTTCCTACGAGTATATAGTCCTCTTTTCCACTCAGAATTAAAAAATAAAAAGAGTAAAGACAATGAAATTTCCCCCAAAGAATTCTAAATAATCCCAAGACTAATATAATTGAAAGTAAACTAGTCTAGGCTAACTAATTATAATCTATCTCAGGAGAAAAACTAAAAGAATGAGTACTGCAAAAGGTAACACCATCAAAGCCAAAAATAATTCATGTATTCTAATGATATATGAAAAAAAAATGCTACAGATATGTAGAGAAATAGTTGAACAATACATCTATAACATCATTTATGTACCCACATGGAAACATGTGACAACATAAGTAGACAGAACAAAGTGCAGAAAGAGTTCATACAACATAATCCAATCTACTTAGCTAGAATATAAATGCATAAAGTATAGTCTCCAATACATCCATCAAAATCCCAGATTTCTAAAATTTCTCCTTCTCTTTATTACTCAGAAGTAATCATACCATATTTTTTTACAAAGGGAAAAAGTATGAAATCTATCCTCTGAGTTATCTTTTATAAGACAAGAGAGAGAATCCTCAATTCTCATGACTCTTCGTTTCCTTTTCCTTCCATTCCTTTTCTCATATTTAAAAAGTGATCATGTGAGAATTACAAAGAGAAGAGAAATAGATTCATGGGTGATCATTTTCTCCCTAAGTTAGTTTACAAATGATATTCATTAAAAAAAAATCATTGACTCCGTCCGTTGGAATTATCTTATATTCCTTGAAAGTCTCTAGGAATTTATGGCTTCTTCTTGTTGATTAATAAATTGATCAATTCTTCTCCTCTATCTCATATTTCCATTGAGCTATTGTTGTCTCGATTCTTTTTCTTGTAGCCTGATATATGGTGTCTTGAAGTCTGCAAAGTCGGTTCTTCAATCAAATCCAAGTTCCATATGTGTTTTGCATTTTCAAACAATTTCCACTCAGAATCTATCAACTGTTTTGGTTCCATGCTTTTCTTCTCCTTTCCATATTTACATTGAGCCATCTTAGGCCTCATTTTGTCTCCTGTAGCCTCTGATATCACTGTTGGAAGTTGGAATGGCCAGTTTTTCCTCTGAATTCATGGTCTTATGTTTTCTTCACTTTATGACATATTTTGTCACATTTATGGCCGAGAGACCTATACCACTGTGTTCCTTTGTCTGATACCCTTCCAACTAGGTATCACGGGCCTCATTCTGACACATGTAACAAAAGGTATGGCCATTTAAAAATCGCCACTCAACAACCATTGATCAAGCCCATGGGTTAATCTAGACCGTTGATTCTTGAACCTGTAAAAGAGAAATCCCACCGGCATAAGAGATCAACACTTCACGATTAGATAGATTATCCCCTATGGATAGTCTAAATAATAACCTAGGTGGCATGGGACCCACAACTTGTAGCATAATTTTCTCTATTTTTCCCTCTTTAATTTTTTAACATTAGGAAAATAATTAAAAATAAAAAATAAAAATAAAAAAAATAAAAATAGAAAAATATTTACATTTATTTCACATTTATTTACAATTTTTAACCAAAAAAAAATGATTACCCTAATCCTATGTAAAATATTAAAATTAAACTAAACTAATTACCCCCCATTAATGAAAAATAAAAAGATACTAAGGTTAAAATTTGAACCTATGACCTTCGAGGAAGAAACACATGTTTTTAACCATTAGTCTCATTCATGTTTGTCATTCATTTAATCTAAGATAAGCTATAAATCTATGAAAATTAAAATTAAATAATAATTAAATAAATAAATAAAAATAAAACAA
>SNQJ01S0153267.1:0-22789 GCA_010110895.2 Picea sitchensis | reverse complement strand
TCCAAATCACTCAGTTATGAATGAGATAATAGATTAATATTTATTGTCTAATTTAATTAAGGCAAAAATAAATTAGACACATGTTTCTTCTTGACTTTTCAAGAGTGTGTGTGATGTTAAAGTCAAGGAGTTTGTGTGATGTTGAAGTCACCCGTGCGGGGACAAAAAAATTGAGCCATGTTAAGGGTTGGTGTGGTTCAGTCTAGTCCCACGGATCAAGGACAAACTAGCAAACAAAAAAATAAATTGTTTTCTCTATTTAATAAGAATTTACCATAATTTATAATTCTATTTAATAAATAAAAAATTTAATCCCAAATTTTGTTGATATATATTTTTATAACTTATTTAATCAATTATAAAATGATTCAAATAACAAAAATTTAAAAAAATAAATATAACAAATAAATAAATAAATTCAATTTAAATAACAATTATTTTCTCTGCTTAATAAGAATTTATCATAATTTATAATTCAATTTAATAAATAAAAATTAAACCATCTCATAAATATATAAAATGATTATTTTTAAAAAAAAAATAAATTAGATTACATGTTTTCCTTGACTTTTCAAGAGTGTTTGTGATGTTAAAGTCAAGGAGTTTGTGTGATGTTAAAGTCACCCATAAGAACCCTGCGGGGACAAAAAATTCAGCCATGTTAAAGATTAGTGTGGATTCGCCAAGCCTAGTATCACGGATCAAGGACAAACTAGCAAAACCAAAAAAATGTTTTCTTATTTAATAAGAATCTACCATAATTTATAATTCTATTTAATAAATAAAAATTTAATCCCAAATTTTGTTGATATATATTTTTATAAATTATTTAATCAATTATAAAATGATTCAAATAACAAAAAATTTAAAAATAAATATAACAAATAAATAAATAAATTCAATTTAAATAACAATTATTTTCTCTGCTTAATAAGAATTTATCATAATTTATAATTCAATTTAATAAATAAAAATTAAACCATCTCATAAATATATAAAATGATTATTTTAAAAATAAGTAAGTACCTCACAAACTAGAAAAAATCGGTCTAACGATTTGACTCAGAAGTCTACGTGGTTGTATTACTCTACCCCTTGACTGGAACCCCAAGAAGTGTCAGAAATGCCCAAATCACTAGGCTCCACTCAGAGTGTCAAGACATTTTTTTGGTGATCTATTAATTGAAGCCATGGCAAATCCAAACATAACAAAATCAAACAAATACTTATTTTTTGGTGTTTTAATATATATTAAAATATTATATATATATATATAAATATATTATTATTTTATAATTATTTTAATGTGTTATATTATATGTGACATCTATCCCATACTCAATCGGTAAGTAAATAAATATTTTATTATTAATTAATTATTTTTATTATTATTTTAATATGTTATGTTACATGGACATCTCCAATATACCACTTTGTAGAGTGTTCATGGAAAACAGCTTATAAAATTAATAAATAAATGAATTGAATTAAAATAACCTATTTTCTACCCCTGTAAGCATTACGAGGACATAGTGTATGTGGATGTTAAAGTTTCCAATGGAGTTTGTGTGATATTGTTGTCACCCATAAGAAATGTGGGACGTAGTAACCCCAAACATGTTAAGGAGTGTGTGTGATGTTAAACTCACCCAAAGAAATTTCGGGACAAAAAAAATTGAGCCATGTTAGTGGTTGGTGTGGCTCATTCTAGTCCCATAAGTCAAGGACAAACTAGCAAACAAAAATAAATGATTTCTCTATTTAATAAGAATTTACCATAATTTATAATCTTAATTTAATAAATAAAATTTTAATCCCCAAATTTTGTTTATATATATTTTATAACTTATTTGATCAATTATAAAATGATTCAAATAAACTAAAAATTAAAAAATAAATATAACAAATAAATAAATAAATAAATTCAATTTAAATAATAACTATTTTCTCCATTTATCATAATTTTACACCAATAACAAAAATTTAATCCTCAAATGTTGCTTATATATAATTTTATAACTTCATTTAACGTAAGTTATAAAATGATTCAAATAAACAAAGTGTTATAAAATAAATATAACCAATAAATTGTCCAAATAACTAAAAAACTCTGAAAAATAAATAAATTCATAACTAACTTTGTGTTACGAACAAATAAACTCCAATAAAAAGTGTTTGATTTAACCAATAATTTAAATACATAACTTCTACCTAAGTTTTGATTTCATATGGTTGTTTACAAATAAAATTATTTTCAAATATTTAAAAAATTGAATTATCCACTTATTACAAAATAAAAAATACAAAAATTACGCCGATTCAATCAGTCGCTCGAAATGTAAAATGTGTTTCGTCAACCATTGGTGTTTTCCATGGATATAGGAAACCTGTGTTTTATAAACCCTCCATCGTGGGCAGTGCTGGAATTTCTTTCTTGAGGCTATAAAACACTTACTTATATTCTCCAAACACTTACTTATATTTTCCAAACAGCAGGTGACCTTACTTGTCTGAGTGGGAGGGAGCGCACAAACGAGTTTTTTTTTTCGTTGGTGTTATACACAAATATAACACTTCCAGAGATCGTAAATAGAGATATTCAGCGGATCCATGGCTTCAGAGGGCGATCATAAGCAGCATGCGTTAAAACCGTTTGGAGTGGATCTCAGCCAACACTACACTAATTTAAGCCGCGATGGCCACACAGTAAAGGCATCTTTAGGAGGAGAAACCCGTGCAAACAAGGAAAGCCATAAGGAGGTGACAGAGTTAGAGGGTTCCACTTCCAAGGGCACAAACTCCTCTGAGGGCTCTAAAGTCCGCGTCTTTCCCTGCCCAAGAAAGTTCTACAAGTCTAAGGCTCTGGGAGGCCATCAGAAGTCCCATAAGAATGAGCGAGCTGTAATCAAATCGAATCCCATTCTGAATAGCCCGCCAACTGACTTCTTTCAGTATCTTGTTGTAGGGAAACAACCTAGTCATGCTATGTTTGCTTCCAATCTCAGACTTTCTCACAATTTTGAACTGCAGAGAATGGACCTATCAAATTATCAGCCTCACTTTCACGCAGGCCACGCAGGCCACCAGAATACCCATAACTGTAAGCAAATCGAATCCCATTCTGAATAGCCCGCCAACTGAATGCTTTCAGTATCCCGTTGCAGGGCAGCAACCTACTCATGCTATGTGTGCTTCCAATCGCAGACTTTCTCAACAATTTTGAGTTTCAGAGAGTGGACCTATCAAATTATCATCCTCACTTTCAGCAGTTGCCACTCAAATTGGTCTCGAGCTCTTTTTCTTCCATGAAAAGGACCAGAAATGACATTGAATTGGAGTCGATCGTATTGTCTTCTGTGAAAAGGGCCAGAAATGACATCGAATTGGCGTCGAGCCTTTAGCTTCTGTGAAAAGTGCGCGCAACGAAGATCCTCAACACCACAATACAACGCCTGGTCGTATGGTTAACCTTATTACAGAAGATGTGGAGCTGGACTTGTCTTTTCATCTTTGAGGCATTGAAAATTTTATATTCTTTGATTGTATTTTGAAACATTACCAGGGTGTTTCCACAAATCTTGAAATTCTAGGCCATATTCTTTTATATCCATATTCTTTGAAATTTTGAATTTTGAAATTTGTACATATTCTTTTATAGCCATGAAATCTGTACATATTCTTTTATATAGTATTTTCAGCTCTGTACATATTCTTTTATGTTGTCTCCCAGGTGTAGGAGACAGAATATTTTCTTTTTGGGGTGATGTTAAAGTCACAGGTTAGAAGGGGACAAATTAAGGATACTTAGTGATTTTGATGGCTTAGATGTCTCTCCTCAGAGTCAAGCTTTGTCCCCATGCCAGACAAACAAACAAAACAAAAGTTTAATATGTTCTCATTTCCTTTTAAGTTTAAGAAGATTTCTCATATAAATTATCTTAACTCAAATTAAACTTTTAATTAAAACTTTTTAATTTTGATATGTATTTTTTTCAACCTATTTCAATTTTGATATGTATTCTCTTTAACATATTTGAAGTTTATATTTTTCTTCCATCTTATTTTAGCCTTTTAATCTTAAAATTGAATGTTGATATGTATTTTCTTTAATATATTTAAAGTTTAGATATATTTATACTTAATTTATAGTTTTAAAATAAAATTATAAAGTATTTTTCTAAAATAATTTTATTATTTTATATATCTATAAAATTATAAAATGTATTTTACTTGTTTTACTAATAAGGGTTATAAGTAAGTTTATTTCAAAAATAGATTTTAAGGGAGTTGTGGTAATTATGATTTATTTTGTAGTTTCTTATATAGGATTTCCTATATAATTTTTGGTCACCTCTATTGAGTGGGAGCCATGATGTCCACCATGATCAAGGGATTGTTTCCTCTCTTTCCTCCTTTAAAGATGTTTTTTTTGTAGTTCCCAAGTTTTCAAAGTCATAATTTCACTAAAATGTCAAATCTAGGATCTTTGTAGTCTTTTCCATGGTGCCACTAAGCAAGGATCCTATCTAGTGATAGAAGTTATGCTTGGAAATCAAGAAAAATGTGGAAAGGTGTATAAACAAGTCATGTGACCCTCCAAACTATGTAATCACCTCACAAACTGTTGGATATATAATACAATACATAATGGACCATGCCATCATCTACAAACTTTTAGGCATGTGGCTTTATGAAGCGGTGAAAAAATGGTGAATCATGACCCATTGGAAGCTCAAAGGAGTTGTCAACCTCAAGCTATGTGCAAAATATTTTTCCACTATTGTTTTCTCTCTCTCTCTCTTTGGTGTGATATATTGTCCATTTTTAAGAAGACCATACATTTTATAAGTTATAAAAATTTAAAAATCTATTTTACTTATTTTATTAATAAGGGTTAAATGAAGTTATATGTAAGGTGATTTAAAGTATATTCTTTTAAGGAGTTTGGGCAATTAGGATTTTTTATTTGTAGTTTTGTATTTAGGATTTTCTATATATATTTTGGTCACCCCCTATTGAATGGGGAGAAACCATGTCCAGTGTGATGAAGGGAGTTGTTTCCACTCTTTTCTCCTTCAAGGATGTTTTTTTTAAGTTCCCAAGTTGCAAAAGTCATGATTTAACTAAAATGTCAAAGTTAAGATGCTTGTAACCTTTTCCATGGTGCCACTAAGTAAGGATCCTATCTAGAGATAGAAGTTAGGCTTGGAAATCAAGAAAATGTGGGAGGGGTGTATAAAAAGTCATGCACCTCCAAGATAAGCGTAATCACCCTCATCAAGTGTCATATGCACAAAATACATGTTGGACCACATGCCATCATCTGTAAAATTTTTAGGCATGTGGCCCTATGAAGCTGTGGAAACATGGTGGGTCATGACCCATTGGAAGCTCAAAGGAGTTGTCAACTTCAAGTTAGGAACAAAATATGTTTCCACTATTGCTTTCTTTTTGGCATTTGATACATGGTCTATTTTCTAAGAAGACCATACTTTTTCAACTCTACTCGAATATACATGCAAATACTAGTGAGAAGATTTGGATCTTAGATAAGGAAGAATTCTTGAAAATCTCTCTCATCTCGGGATAAGAATCTACTCCCACTGCTGTATTTTAGGGATGTAAGTGAACTTTCACAGAACTAGTAACACTCATAGGGTCGTATCTCAAATATTTGGACGCTACCAAGATGGATAAGTACACTTCCGGCCAAGTGTTATGTTTTTTTTATCTTAATATGTCCCAATCCTTCCCAACTTCCATAACAATATCCTTTAGAGATAATTAATGGTCTCAAACCATAGACTATGAACATCATTTTTTATATTCCACAAATTCCATCAACATGGCCACTTATTTTGGAATTGTCCCCTCAACCAACAATCCCCCAAAAATCATGAATGTGAGGTAATAAGAGGTTTTTATCATACCCACTGTGAAATAAAGAAAGGAAATGATAAAAAATTAAAAGATAAATAGCCTTCTATTTCAGCTAAGAAAACTCTCTTAGACCCTAGCCAACAACAATTCATCTCTACTCCAACCCAAAAAGCTCTATGTGGGAAAGAACTTTGAATCAATGGATAAAGAGGAATGTGAAAATTATAGAAATCACATAAAACTTGAGGTATAGGAAAAATAAAATATGGCAATGGAGAAATATCAAAATACAGAATACACTCCCTTAATGGTAAGCAATAAAGACCAATAAAACCTAATAGAAATAGAGAATGAATCCATAAAGGAATTCTTGTCATTGATACAAGAATATATATATATATATATATATATATATATATATATATATATATATATATATATATATATATATATATATGATGAATATTATATCAATTCCCTATTATAAAAATACATAAGAAAACTTTACAAGTCAACAATAAGATCAACTCCAAAATATAGAAACAATAAGAGTGCTTCCAACTCACTCGAAAACTTAGGTATAGAAGTAAAATAAATTCAAATTGTGGGAGGTTGGATAGCATTTCATCAACTCAAGAAAAGAGAGAGATCTTAGGCAGAAATATCTTCACCCCAACTAATTTTAACTATCCTTAGTTGAGAAACCTGCAAGCCTCATGTATTGAGCCTAGAAGAATATCATACAATGTTTTTAGGATAATTTAAGATTGTAAGTATATGAATTTTTCTATTATTTGATTTTAATCACTTTAGATCTATTTTAACCTTGGATGGTCATTTTAATACTTTTAATTATTAAATTTCTAGAGGTGAAAACATTTAACCTTTCTTTTCAAGTTTTGTATTCTAAAAGAGGTTTGCATCTAGAGAGATTTGATCCCTGTAATAGATCCAAGATTAAAATGGATCTACACTAATGTTATAAATATGAGATTCATCATCTTTGAATTATTTAGTAAATAATATGAGATTAATAATCTTCATTTTTTTTGTATTTTAGGTTTTAGTCAGAAGTTTATTGTTATTATTTGTTGTATCAAGAACACCTAAATACATTCTACACATCTATCTCATATCTCCCTAGAATATCTTTGAACTCATATATATATATATATCTAATCCATGAATATTTTAAGCATTTAGAAATTTGTATTTAAATTTTTTTTAACATGTTTAATGAATTCAAAGTTAAGATAGATTTACACTCATATAATAACATACATTTATATCACTCATTTTGAGATATCCTTACATTACAACAAATAGATTGTTTAACTTCTTTTAAATAACTTAAGTCAAAACTCGGAAATGTATAATAATTGTTTATATAAACTTCTTTTAAATAACTTAAGTCAAAACTCAGAAATGTATAATAATTGTTTATATAGTAACATAGATTTATATGAGCCTCACACTTAAAATTTTATGCTAATATTTTTTCATATTAACTAAGTTGATATGTCTTTTCCTTCAAAAAGTTTTTTTATTGTTTATATAGGACCATAGATTGCCATGAAACTCTAGATTAAAAGTTGATTTTCATATATTTTTCCTTTAATATACCAAATTTCAGAAACATTTATGTTTTATATGTAGTTGTTTTTCATATATTCTTTTCATCCTAAAGTTTATCTAACCAAATTTAAACTTTACCTTTGATATGTGTTTTTATTTCAATTTTGATATGTATTTTCTTTTAACATATGTGAAGTTTAAGTATTTTCTCCAAATATTCATTTTATTTTATCTTTAATATTAAAATTGAATATTGATATGTATTTTCTTTAATATATTTAAAGAAAATAAAAAAAAAAAAAAAAAATTTAAAGTTTAAAAAAAAAATTAAAATTTATAGGGAAGTATTTTTAAAATATTATTCTTTTATAAATTATAAAATCTTTTAAAATGCATTTTACTTGTTTTACTAATAAGGGTTATATGTAAGTTTATTTAAAAAAATAGATTTTAGGGAATTTGAGCGATTAGGATTTTTATTTCTAGTTTTGTATTTAGGATTTTCTATATATTTTTTGGTCACGTCTATTGAGTGGGAGAAATCATGTCCACCATGATCAAGGGGTTGTTTCCCCTCTTTCCTCCTTCAAGGATGTTTTTGGTAGTTCCCAAGTTGCAAAAGTCAAGATTTAACTAAAATGTCAAAGCTAAGATCCTTCTAGCCTTTTCCTTCATGCCACTAAGTAAGGATCCTATCTAGAGATAGAAGTTAGGCTTGGAAATCAACAAAAATGTGGGAGGGTGTATAAACAAGTCATTTCATACTCCAATATATGTAATCACCTCAAGAAGTGTTGCATATAAAACAAAATGCATGCTCGACCATGCCATCATCTACAAATTTTTAGGCATGTGGCCTTATGAAGTGGAGAAAAAATGGTGGGTCATGACCCATTGAAAGCTCAAAGGAGCTGTCAACCCCAAGTTAGGTGCAAAATATTTTTCCTCTATTTCTTTGTGCATAGCTTATTATATAACTATTTCTTAAGAAGACCATACTTTTTCAACTCTATTGGAATATACATGCAAATACTAGGTGAGAAGATTTGATTTAGATAAGGAAGAATTCTGAAAATATCTTATCTCGATAAGAATATACTCCCTAACATTGTATTTTAGGGATAAGTAAAATTTGACAGGAACTAGTAACATTGTAGGGTTGTATCTCAAATATTTGGAGACTACCAAGATGGATAAGTACACTTACTATGCTCAGATGTTTTTTTTTATCTTAATGTCTCCCAATCCTTCCCAACTTCCATAACAATATCCTTAAGAGATACTCACTTGGATTCAAACTATACTAAAACACACATCATTTTTCATATTCCACAAATTCCATGAGCATGACCACTTATTTTGGAACTGTCCCCTCAACCAACAATCCCAAAAATATCATGAATGTGCAGTAGAATATGTAAAATGCTTCATCACTTTCAATGTAGGACAAAATACAAGAGGTTTTTATCATACCCACTCAGGAAATAAAGCAAGGAAATGATAAAAAAATTAAAAGAAAACTGTTTCCTATTTCAGCTAAGAAAACCCTCTTAGACCCTAGCCAACAACAATGCATCTCTACTCCAACCCAAAAGACTCTATATGGGAAAGAACTGTGAATAAATAGATAAAGAGGAAAGTGAAAAATATAGAAATCACATGAAAATTGAGGCATAGGAAAAATAAAATACACCAATGGAGAAATATCAAAATAAAAAATACACTCCCTTAATGGTAAGCAATAAAGACCAAGAAAACCTAATAGAAATAGAGAATGAATCCATAAAGGAATTATTGTCAATGATAGAAGAATATATATATATATAGTTAGATAAGAGACATATTACATCAATTCCCTATTATAAAATAGATAAGAAAACTCTACAAGTCAAACTGCTAAGATTAACTCCAAAATATAGAAACAATAATAGTGCCTCCAACTCACTCGAAAACTTAGGTATAGAAGTATCCCTCTAAAACCTACCAAGAAAGTCTAATGGAAACCAAAAGGAAAAAATAAAAATAAATTCAAATTGTAGGAGGTGGGATGGCATCTCATCAACTCAAGGAAAGACAAAGATCCTAGGGAGAAATATCTTCACCCCAACTAATTTTAACTATCCTTATTCAAGAAATATGGAGGCCTCATGTATTGAGCCTAGCAGAATATCATATGATATTTTTAGGATTTGCAATGGAAGATAAAGAAATGATCCAATGTCAAGAAACCTGAAGGCCTCATGTATTGATCTTGGTAGAATATCATATGCTATTACAGATATAATTTAAGATTGTAAGTATATGGAATTTTCTATTAATTGATTTTAATCAGTTTAGATCTATTTTAACCTGCCATCTATTAAGTCATACGAATTATTAAATTTCTAGAGGTGAAAACATTTAACCTTTCCTTAAATTTTGCATTCTAAAAAAGGTTTTCATATAGAGAGATTTGTTTCATGTAGGTCTTTGATAGATCCAAGATCAAAATGGATCTACACTAGTTTTATAAATATGAGATTCATCATCTTCGAATTATTTAGTAAATAATATGAGATTAATAATCTTCATTTTTTTTTTATATTTAGGTTTTAGGTGTAAAGTTTATTGTCATTATTTTTTGTATCAAGAACACCTAAATACATTCTACACATCCATCTCATATCTCCCTAGAATATCGATCCTAAGGGTTAAATGAAGGTTATATGTAAGGTGATTTAAAAAATAGATTATAGGGAGTTTGGGAAATAAAGATTTTTTATTTGTAGTTTTGTATTTAGGATTTTCTATATATTTTTTGGTCACCCCTATTGAATGCGATAAATCATGCCCACGGTGATAAGGAATTCTTTTCAATGATACAAGAAACCATATATATATATATATATATGAATATTACATCAATTCCCTATTATAAAAATAGATAAGAAAACTTTACAAGTCAAGCATCAGATGAACTCCAAAATATAAAAAAAATAAGAGTGCCTCGAACTCACTTGAAAACTTAGGTATAGAAGTATCCCCTCTAAAACCTACCAAGAAATTCTAATGGAAACCAAAGGGAAAAAATAAAAATAAATTAAAATTGTAGGAGGTGGGATAGCATTTCATCAATGCAAGGAAAAACATAGATCATAGGGAGAAATATCTTCACCCCAACTAATTTTAACTATCCTTATTATGTCCTAGTGTATGAGGGGACTGAACTCTCCCATGAAACGAACACAGTTGAAAGTGAAAATCAAGAAGGAAAACCTTGACTTACATATCATTGAAGAAACCAAGTGCTTTGAGAATTACATTTTGTCACGTTTTTCAAAAACAATGGTGGGATTGCACAATAATTGGCCTAAGGGAAGAGGAATTCTTTGGGGGACAACTTATATATGGTGGTTATTGGTCCATTACTTATTGGATCCTCTACCTTTGTATCCCTCACCAATGTTTATGGATCAATCAACCCCTAGAACTAGGAAGCTTTCCAAATGCTCCTAGTATCTTGCAAATAGTTTGGGGAGATTTTAACATGATAACAAGCCTCACGAAAAAAAAGAGGACTTTGAAGTCTAGATGGAATTTGCACTAAAATTGTAGATAATATTAAATAGATTCAATTAATAAATTCTACATGTGGTAGAAAAATCAATTACTTTCTTCTATTAGAGAATTTTTTGGAAAAAAATATAGAATGGGAGTTCATCATTCTATCAAGTACATTCTCTCACCATTCCTCCTTATATGAGGTCCTCCACATTCCCAACACTTTAATGGCTCGTGGGAACTATCCCCAAACTTCCTCGTTCCCAAATTTACCGGTTTACCATCGCCTTGCGTATTCAGATGATTAGAGTGAAAATCCTTTCTCATAAAGATTTTTGTTGCATTCTGATAAGGAGCTGGTTGGTATCCCTTCTTTTGCTGGTTCATTTCATCTTGTTTTTTTTCCTTCCAGGCTTTGGGAAACTCTACCCACTGTTTGTACTGGTCATAGCACATTCATTCTTTCCTGAATACTTCACTCAAGGATCTGGGGTTGTCAAACTCAATTCTGTCCCTGTAGGACTATGGTAAATAGCTTAAGAATCGCTGGATTTTTACCTTATCTTCTCAGATGTATGGTAAAAACCTTAGTAGTTCCAGAAATTTATTTATAAGGTCTCGGTGTTGTAAAATCTTCTCTGATACCATATTTAATATACCTCCAATTTGACATAATATATTTTTCTTTTTTTTTCAAAATGGTACATTAATCTCCAACTTTTCGTTTAATAAAATTGTAGAACAAGATATTTAAAGTTTACCCTGATCATGGATTGACATTCTATTTTTCATATAAGGATAGTACTATGCTATATTAACATCATACTTTATATGATGGGTTGTCAAAAGATTACAGTACCTTTTCAACAGATATATTTCTCTTAAAATCTATTAATACTTATACTTGAACCCACCTGTATATGATGTACATTAGGATTTGGGTCCTAATCTATTTAAAAGATGGATTCTTCATGTTGCATGCAAGTTTATATCATTTCCCTATCGTAATAGCATATCCCTCAAAACTATGTATACGTCGAACGTTATGACCTTAGTATAACTCGTACTATGTCATGGTTAGTGATATTATTTTGTCGTTGTTCGAGTCGCTGAAACAGATCTCCCTTAAGGCTCAGTCATGGTCAAAACACTTTTAGTCATCTAAGTTAAGGTTTAAACAAGGCAATTCTCACGCAATTTTCCTATGCAACTAAATCGTAACTAAAATTTGTTCCACCGATAGAGAGGATGGAAAGGTAAGCTAGCTGAATGAATTAGTTAGTGACTGACTAGTTAAAATTGGACAGTCATGAAGTGCTTGTCATTAAGCTCGTATCTTGGTTGGTAAGGGAAGAAGATATACCTGTCAGAAGGGAATTAAGGCTATGTTCCTGTGTTTAATATGGGTCCTTCACGCACAAGTCTGGATGGCTCTCCCACCTATACTTTCCTTCATCCTATCATGCCAACTCTACCCTAGCACATGGTCCAACGTCCTTTGGAATTTACTCTAGTAGTACACCCTCCACTTAGAGTTTAGGTGAGTTCCTTCCTTGTCATTGTGACTCTTCGAGAAAACAAACACCGACTCTATGTGGGGTTATTTTTGATGAGGGGAAAATGTACACTAGAGGTCATTATTCAGTATTCTAGTCGACCAAGCCCATTTCCCCGGTAAGGTTTTATATCATGCTATCGTAACTATAAACCAGAGGCATAGAGATTTGGAATTTCAAATCAATGAAGGTCCTTTTACTTGTATTTCTTAACACAAAGTTATGTGTATTTCTTTTTAGGGATACCGAGAGTTTCGACACTCTCTCTCCTCACTCTCAAATTTCAGTGACTTTTCAGTTTAGCCTTCTGGTAGTTAGTTTAGGGTTTCGATAAGCCAAGGTTACACCACTTCATGCTCTTAGTCAGTGGTTATAAGACAAGGTCAGGATTGGATATATGTGGGTTTCTTTTTGTGTTAAAAGGGCTAGGTTACCCTATGTGTGACCACTCTTTTGCCCTCCATCATTCCTTTGCGAAGGTTGAGTCCCTCCATCGGCATTACATTCAGACCCTTATCTGTCCTTTCAATGGAACCCGTAGCTATTCTTATTTGGTATAAATGTAAATCCTACTTAAGATGTTCGCACCCAGTTCCTGGAACATTCCTTACAATATGTGTCTCTTGAATATAAGGTTCTGTGAGTGTTTTATAATGGTATTTCTTCCGTCGAATAAAATTTGCATCAACAATTTTCTTGTATTGCTGACGCTAACTAATGCAAGGCAACCTTGTAGGGGCCTAGTCCTGAAACGCCCTGTGATGACTGCTTATTATCATTACTCTCTATAGTCTTGATTTTGGGAGGGTTTCAGATTCCAACATCTGGGGGTAAGGTTTCGGTCTGAAACCTGTCTTTGTCACAATTCGACTTATCCTTGTCTGTGTATTTTGGGAGCCAATACCATCATCTATTTTACTATGTTTAAATTCGTTGCTCACTGTAACTATACTTTTGTTCCATTATATTTGTTTCGTTCTGAGTACTAGTATAAACACTATTGATGGGCGTTGTTGGTGCGAGGACCCATCATAGATTTGTTGCACGCTTCTCCCATGGCCCGAACATCCATCTAGCGGACAAGCGATAAGGAGAGAAAAGGACAAGACCACCAAATTAGAAGTTAAGTATTCTCTGGTATATTCCGTTAATAATAATTATCACTCTACTGGTGTTCTCTTGTTTCCTGTAAATAACTTACTGATTCTCGTGATTGATAATTCTTCCAGGCTCTTGTACACGCAAGGACTTCGGAGCTCCCTCTTTCTCTGCGATATAAAAGGTATTCAAGTTTCTTTTTTTGGTAACCACTTAGGAGACCCAACACACAGGGTTACAAGATTTTAGATTGTAAACATTCGATAAAGGTGCTTGGTTTCCCATAATGGCTTAGAAAGAGGGTAAAAATTCCCAACTGTATTCTTAAGTTTAAGGTTCGACAGTCGTGAGTAATGAAAATTCTGAATATTTTCCTACGAGAATTGCTTTCCAGTTTAATTGAACACTGTGATGGCTATTGTATTAATCAACTCATTTCACTGTTCGAATGTATCTTAGACTGGTACTTGGTTATTAAGGCCACCGTTTAAGTAGTATTCAGTTTTTTCTTTGAATCTCTGTTTAATTCGAATCTTACAATTATAAAATGTTTTCGGAAGGAATATCTATGGTATGTGTTGTTTAAAATATTTTTCTTTCTTTTACTTAGATATTTCGTATTACCTCAGTGAGACTCTAGTGTCTTGTTACTTTGACATATTCCTATTTTTCTCTACTGTTGGAAAAGATTTAGGATCGAGGCTTATTTGAGTCAAGTTCTAAGATGTGACCCTATGAATGCTTACTTATCTACATATATATATATACATCTATACATACAGACTTACACATATATGTTCGTTTCTATCCTCTTTGACACTTTTACCTTGTAGGGTAATTCTATCTTACTGGTAATAGTTTTCACTTTCAATTTTAGTATGTGTATACAGAGACTTGATGAATGAATGATGCCATTTCTAATCCTCATTGCTGTAGAGATTTAATTGCCATTCTAATGCATACAGTTTAGCTCCAGTGGTAATACATAAGAGTATATATGTATATATGTTTGACCATGATTTTGTTTACTTTTGAATTCATAGGAATATAATTAAAACCTCAAACTGAACCATGTGTATGACTTCTTACAACAAAATATAAAGACTTACACAAGTATGAATACTTATATAGAAACATTTAACGACCCTGATTTTTCGTAAGAAAATAAAAATAAAAATCTCGTATTCAATCAGTCTTTAACTCAACCGTAAACATCGCTCAACATTAGATTCATAAGGCATGCTATCATATTTATATATCACTCATTTGGATAAATTTTCGTCCAGGATTATTATATCTATACCGAATTTAACAATCGCACTACAATTGTGACTAAATCATTCAACATAAATGGGAAATAATTCAATTCAGATTTAATAAATACATTACATCATAATTAAGATCATTCACGCAAAGAAGGAAAGGGTACATATTTGAACCAGTTTGTGGGGAGATAAAGGGAACAACCATGTTCCTCCCAACCATAGAAGAGGGCAGCCAAAATCACTTGCCCACTTCACCCCCTAGCCTGACCATGAACCCATGAGGGCGAACTTGGAAAAATCCTCCTCAACAATGTCCTTCAGTTCCCTCCGATTCCTCTTGCCTCACAATCACTCAGTACTGTTCATAACAGCAAGAAAAAAATTAATTGTCTCTTTCTCCAACATACTTAGCAATGTCCTGCCTCCTCACATATGCTATTTACCAATCAAAATCTTTTTGTCCAGGTCTTTTTCCCTCCCTTGGGAATTTTCACAACTTTCTAAATCCTTGATTTTCAGGGGCTACTAATGGGCAAATCTCTAATTTTCCACTTGTAACAATCATCCTAGAGGTAGTTCCAACATGTTCACCACTCATGGAGTCATGATCAACTGATTTTAACATGGTTGTTCCATTCGTCCTCTTGCAATCAATATAAAATATTATGTTTTCATACAAGTGTCATAGTCAATTAGTTATTTGGGTCAAAATCCTTGATTTTCTAGCTTAAATGGGCAAATCTCTAATTTTCCACTTGTAAAAAAATCATCCCAGAGGTAGTTACAACATGTTTCCCCACTCATGGAGTCATTGTAACCTGATTTTTAACATGGTTGTTCCATTCAGTCCTCTTGCAATCAATATAAAATATTATGTTTTCATACAAGTGTCATAGTCAATTAGCTAGTTGGGACAAATCAAAACTCTACCCAACAGTCAAATCACTTATTACAATCATAAAATTCCCACAATCTTACAAATGAACACACACAAAAAAAAAAAAATTCCAAATCTGAATTTACTGCTAAAAAATGTAATAAATTCCCAACAAATTTAAATTTCAAAAATACTGTATTTTGGGAATTTCAGAATTTGCACTAAAATTGTAGATAATATTGAATAGATTCAATTAATAAATTCTACCCATTGCAATGGTATCTATACCTAGAATAACAATAGAGGATGGGAATCCATCATGTTGTAGATAAATCAATTATTTTCTTCTATTAGAGAAATTAATGGAAAACAATATAGAATGGGAGTTTATCATTTTATCAAGTACATTCTCTCACCATTGACCAATTATCCGCCATTTCCTACCTACAAAATCATCCAAGAGAACTCCTTTCTTCTTCATAAAATGTTGCTAATTGATCCTAGCTTTAGAGAAATCATGAAGAATTGGTGGAATCATGAAAAAGTTTGGGTGGGGTCACATAGGTATGTCTTCCAACAAAATATAATATATATATATATAAATGATAAATTAAAATCCAAGTTTCATTTGAATAATCATTGTATTCATTTGAAGTGAATTCTCCCCATTATCTTTTTTTAAGTGTGGAAATCTTCTTTTGGTGGAATTTTCAACTAAGCATTGAAATTTTATGAACCTATCAAAGGATTTTGATTTGTTATTCAAAAATTATTTTCAAATTATCCATGGACAATCATGAATGAAAAGAATTAAATATTTGAATCCACCAAAAGAAGATTCCATAGGAACACAAATGTCACTATGGATTAAATTCAAACATTTGTTAATGTACCATGTACTTGGGTAAAATGTATCTCTCTTTTGTTCCACTATACATGTTTCACACTTTGAAGTTTAGTTTTTTAAGGTAGGAAACGCTTTAAGGACCTCCTTTGATTTAATTTTACTTCAAATTTCAAAGTTGAAATGGCCAAATATGTAATGGCATAATATTAATGAGCTAGAGGATCATTTCATTGATGCTGCAAGGTCCTGGTTGCGGGGAATGAGTGTTACTTGTCTAATGAGTACCAAGGATAATAAATTATTTTTAAAATATGAACATGCCAAACATTAGGGAAGTAATATTTTCCAATTCCGTGAGGAGAAATGGATAGATCCTTTTCCTTGAGGAGAATGGGTTGTGTCATCTTCCTATTATATTGGATTAAATTCCATGTCCTAATATATCTAAAATATTTTTTATGTAGCACATATGTTATGGAGACCCTAAATCAAGTATCCAATTATTTTCAAAATATTTTCTCATTTGTTTGTTGATGGAAACCAAGTTTGCAAGATCCAACTGTTGATCAGTCATCAACACATATTCATAATCATGACCCATTTTTATGCATATTTAGCATAAGTGGAAGCATTTGAATTAGAATGTCATTTTGAGTTAAAAATTATCTTGTGGTGGAAAAACAAAATCATTCTATGTTCTATAATATTATGTCACATGGCTAATGCAAAGACATATTTTTCACTTTACTTGAATCATGTATTTACCTTTTCCTAATTGATTATTGTCATTAGGAGGATCTTGATATCTCTTAAAATAATGTTGATTTTGATTATTTATTCATCTTCCTTGGCTTCTACCATGGCCACGACCATGTTGTTGATTTCTTGAATTATTGAATTTTTGTCTTCATCTAGAACTTTCATTGGATGTGTCTCTTTCTCTTGTACTTTCAATGTAGGTGTCCCTTCCACTAGTACTTTCATTGTTGGTGCATCTTCCTCTGGAGATTTCACCTCTTTTTGAGATGGTAAGATCCCTAGAGGTCTTATTTTTACCAAAACAATTGTCATGTTGTACCAATAGATCATTGAGAGGGGAAATAGATTGTTTTTCTAGTTTTCCTATGATTTGTAAAGTTTCCAAGAAATTTTTATAAGATAGTGGAAATTTTTTTATCAATATGGAGGTCATAAACTTTTCTTCCACATCATCAAACCCACATTTAACTATTTCAAGTTGTATGTTTTTTAAACAAGAGATGTAATCCATAACATCTCCTCCTTCAACTAAAATTTGTTTAAGAAGCTTTGTGTGGAGATCAACCCGTTTTGATTCAAGTTGAGTATCAAACATGTTTTTGAATAGTTTCCATGCATTCCAAGAATCGGTCATTTTCTATGGAAAAACATTTCATTCGGGTGACAAATGACCTTTAAAAGTGCAAGTGTTTTTTCATCTTTTAATTCCCATATATCCAATTCTATATCATCAATATAATTAGTGGGAGGTTTATTGCCATCACATACATCTTTCCATAGCTCATTGTAAATTAAGGTGTTTTCATGTGACGACTCCAAGTCTTATAGTTCTTGGTTCCATACAATTAATCAGAATCGGAGAATAAATTTACCAATTTTGACATGATGAGGTAATTATCAAGTCCAGATGATCAACTCAATAATACCATGCACAAGACACATTGCACACACCGCAAAAGAGTGCTATATGGGTTTGGCCTTGACACTCTGATAGCCTCAAAGAAAAATATTTCGGTAGAGTATTTCATTGGACTCTTACACTTTGATTACAACTTACAATTCTCTTTCAATTCATCAAACTTTCAAAATTTTACCCAAAGAATGCTCATAAAAATATGAAAATGCCCCCTTTGAAGTGAACAATAATGTTCAAGACTTCAATTAAAATGTAAAACCAATGCCCCCCTTAAATTATAGAGTACTTCAATTTTGAAAAAATATCACCCCTTATATATCCAATTTTAAATAAAGAGAATAAGAAATATAAAAATATTTCCAAAACACTTTAAAACTTAGCACTCTTCCTTATAAAATAATGACTCCCACATTTTTTATAATGGCATAAACAATATATAAATTGGAAAAAAAATAACTTACCACTTTTCTATTTGCTTTATGAAAAATGGTATGTCAAATCCTTTACCATAGGCAAGAATTTCCTCTACATTGGCAATCTCCTCGATTTCACATGGGGAGTATTTATTTTTACTATGTGTTTGGGGAGACGATTTATTTTCTTGAATGAGTGGTCGATCTAGGTGGCATGTCTACATTGAAAGCATTGAAGGGTAAAATCATAGGTTTAAAAACTCTGGAGATCTTACATGAATCCATCCATATTGTTTCTAATTTCTTATGCACCTCTACCATCACCACCATCCCATTAATGTCAGATCCTTAGTGTTGGTTTGTGATTTATTTTGCACTTTCATATTCAAATATAGTTGAAACACACGCCGACACTCAGAGGTGAATCAAGGTCCGAACTTTTGGCTACTTTTTACATTTTCATAGATTAATTAAATTAATTGAATAAGATATATGCAGCTCAATAATTATTCATAAACATGTATAACAAAATTTTATGAAGTAGATAAAATATCATTCTTTTATTTATTTAACTTTGAATGAATACAAATAAAATCAACCTTTAATATCTTCAATCTTGTAACATCCCGGCCTCAAGCGCACTTACAAACTTATTCTTTGCGGACACTTCCTCACAAGTGATCCGACTTTTCCTCGATATTAATACATTTATGCTTGATTATGATGCGCTCTGATAGACGACATGATGTTTACCATTTGATGTAGACAAAGCATTGACTCGCCATTGAGTGTGTAGGGTTTCTGACCTTGAGGATGCGGAGGCAACGGTAGAACCCCCTTCGACTCCTGAATGAGCCGTGGAGTGTGCTATTTGCCGATCTGCTTATGGTGATTTTGTTTTGTTTTGATGAGATGATATTGATTTTATGATATGTTGTTGACATGTTCTCACATGGTGGGTTGATGATGCAAACACGATAGTCAATTGCACTCACATATGGAGTAAAGGCCACACGGTTCTAGAGAGGTTTCAGGAGGTGTGGACAGCAGCCCCCGCCACGTTCTTTACTCAGGGGCACTCTTCGCCGTGGGTCTAAAATGTAGGTTAACGCATTTTCCTAGTTCGGGAGAGGGTAATGTCATGAGGGAAGATCATGACGTCACACCATGATTATGGTAAGTACCTAAATAAAGCATGGGCCTTATTCTTTAGACTGATCCCCTTAGTCTCCCACAAGCTAATTTGACGGAGTGTTGAATCCAGGGGTTATAAATGCCCACTAACTGGCCAAGTCGTACCGAAAGTGGCACCTTTGGAGCATGTGTGCATCCCCGGCGTTGCTCAAAGAAATACAAGTCGGCAGTGACACCCTTGGAGCACGCGGGTGCATCCTCAAGGGCACATCGCGGAAAGAAACGAACGAGGAAAGTGACACCCTTGGAGCACGAGGCATCCCCAAGGGCACGTCGCATTGGTGACGATGATGAGACAACCTAGAAGGACTCCTAAGACCTTAACGTACCGATAAATTTTTAAAATGACTCCCCTATGAATTGTCGCCTAGTTCAATGTAAACCCAAATTTAAAACATCTCTAAGATAAAATTTTGATTAGTCTTAAGAGAAGACCCTCCAAAATAAACTTGCTGGATCGAACTAAAACCCTCCTAAGTGTTAATCAAAGTCTTCTTAAAATTAAAAGGGTAAAGTAATGAGGGAGATAAATTAAGGGAAACCCATGGCTTTTTAAATTATAAAGAAGAATTAAAATTATTTAAAGTGTGGGGGTATAAAAGTTAGGATTTCAAAAATATAATGAAAAGATTTTAAGAGCATTTATATTTTGGGTTTTAAAAGAAAAAAAAGGGGGAAGGAAATAAATACTAGAAATAAGGAAACTTGTAATAAAGGAAAGTGGCCATAGGGTAAAAAGAAAAAGGAATCAACAACAAGGAGTTACTAAAAATCAACAAACTCATTTTAGGAAATTTATTAAAAGCATGAGAGGGGATCTAGGAACCCCTAGGAGTAATTTTAGAAGCGCACTTAGGTGGGTGAGGGAATTGAGTATTTCAATATTTCCAAAGAAAATAATTTGAGAAACTTGGGGATGAGTGACACTTGACGACGGTGAGAATTTTTAGAGGATTTTCATTTAAACTTAAATTAATAATGATTTAGGGAAAGTAGGTAGGTCTCAAATTTCTATAAAGTTAGCGTGGTGGGAGGAAGAAGGATGAACTGCTAGCTGCAAAGCACTTTATCGAGGCTTGATTTTCAGTTGCTTGTAGGAGTTAAAATTTCCTAGTCAGAGCTTGAGTGGTAGCTCACTCCTCGAGGCTTAGCCGAGAATCTAGTCTTATCTCTGGATCTCGTGTGGCCCCTATGCCTCCTGTGGCCTGGAGAAGCAGAGTACCCCTAGCCATTGGCTGGGAGGTACTGCAGCCTGGCCATAGTCACAAGGGAGCGGCAAGGAGCGCTGGACATCAATCGAGGGCTAAAACAACACACGAGGTCGGCAAATAGGGTACTTCATTTATTTTATTGAGTATAATGCATTAGATATTAGTCTGGGAATTGTAAGATGTTGCATTAGCTGTGTAGTTTGTTTTGAATGCTACATCGATATTGTTCGGGAAACCTTTTGTTTAGGTAGATGTTCTGAATGTTGGTTCTGGCGATCTCGATGGCTGATATTTTATGGAAGTAAAACCATCCGCATTCCCTCTGGAAATTTTGTTGGTTGATTTCTATGATCGATCCGTGTTTAGATCCAACTGGCTCTATGATTGATGGCAAATGTTTAATTCTATTTTATCCTTCGATCCGCTGAAGATTGCCGTGGTTGGTTGTTGGGCATTTCTAAATTTGTTGGCTTTCTGCATTCATTTGGCGGTGCTTCAATTCATTGGGTGTTTTATTTTTACCTTGCCGTGGGCATTCTGATTTATGAGCCGCTTAAAACCTCTATGGGCATTTTCAATGATCACCGGGTGTTTTAATAGGGACATGCTTTAAATTATTGATGGGTGATTTGATTGTTGTTGGGCATTTTTAATTGTGGATGGGCGTTTTTAAATTATTGATGAGAGTTTTTATTATTGCCGGGCGTTTTAATTATTACCGGGCATTTTTTTATTGTTGCCAGGCATTTTTAACGACACGGCATTTTAATTATTACCGGGAGTTTTCTTCGACCGGGTACTGTTACATTTGCAACATTTGCGTTTGGTCTCAGATCCTCATTCATGGGCTTAAAATCATAGTCACTTAAGTAAGCCCCTTTGGGTCTCAAGCGATTTTGCTATTCTTAATGCACCGTAGTAATGATATGATATATATAATTTATTTTGCATGATGACATTGACCCCGCCATCTTGGCCCAATGAAATTCCTTTTGAAATACCTACCATCTAGGCTCCTTATTGTATAGAAACAACACAACAAGATTTGTTTCTGTAGGAAATTTGATTTCCAAATTATTTCTGCAACAAAAAAAAGATGGTCTTCTCATCCGCCCTCTACCAATTATTTGTAGCCTATTATAGGAACTAAAAATCAAACAAGATGCAAAGGGTAAATCAAATGGTCCTCCTCATATTGAGGCTATTATTGTAGTCTTTAAGGTTGTCTCTGTACTTATTTCATAAATCTGCATATTCTTCCTCAAATCCTATATCTTCCCAAGATAACTGTCATGCCCATAACGCTTACTCATTTGTTATCTACTGCCATATAGTTAATGGAATGATACTATTTAATTTTTATTAATTACAATTATTAATTGGTATACATTGCAATGCTAAATAAATTGCATTTTAACTACTTACTTGCATTATGGTAACATTACTACCATTGGGTTGTTTTAATTGCCATTACTATAGGGTAGTAACATCGTGGGTTTTAATGTCACCGATATTATGTAATTGATGTTAATTCTATATATCGACGCTTTTAATTATGGGTATGTATAAGCATTGTCATTTAAATATTGTGATTTGTCATTTTCACATCTTGTCCTTTGTCATTTTAGAGATTGTATTATTATATATTTCCATTTCTA
>SNQJ01S0153266.1:6329-17555 GCA_010110895.2 Picea sitchensis | reverse complement strand
CCCTACATCCAGTTGTATTTGGCAATCAAGATTAGCGTTCTTCATCCTCTCCTTTCAAATTACTTGATCTGATTATTGTTTCCTGAAAGCACTGTTTCTTTAGATATATCATGAGTTGTCTATTACATTGATCATTAAAGACCCAATTGTTCCAAGCGTACCTACACATTATTTTTAAATTTACCAAGCATCCTTAGTCTACAACCCTAAGGAGTTTCTTGGAGTGATAACAGCGAGAATCTGTGGACTCTGGGTAAAGAACCGAAGAAATTTCTGACCGTCAATTTACAAGAAACATGCGTCAACAGATCGCAGACTCTAGTTGAAAGAAGTTCGTGGAAAAGTGAGTGTGCAGGAATCGAAATCCCTGAAGCCCAAATAGCCGAAGTGATTTGTGGCCGCCAATCTGTGGGAACCACGCGTTAGTAGATCACGAACTTCGGATAAAAGTTTTATGGGAGAGCATGAAGGTTGAGAATTGAAATTGTCGAATCCTAGAGTAGCAAAGCAGATCACAATCATTGATTTGAAAGGGCCACATGTCAAATAGATCGCGGAGATCTAAGAGAGCGTGATCCATAGAGAAGGGGACAGATCTCAACCGTTGATCAAGAGGTGCAACCTAGATCACAAGATCAACGGTCAAGCTTGATTTCGGGGCCAGAAGGTGATCGAGATTTAATTATCTTAGAGTAGGCCGCAATTGAAACCACGGTATTGCAAAAGGGACACGTGTCAACAGATATTGAATTATAGGGAGAAACGTGGTGTCGTCTTAAACCACTTGTGGTCTCTCCACAATTGGGTGTTACATGAGGTCATAGACGAGGTCATATGAAGGAAAGGACCTAGCAAGGGGGGCTAGCGACTGTTAATTGATTCCTTATAAGAGGCTAGGAAATATCTCACCGGTTTGACAGAACCTACACGAAGAGGAAAGGGGACATGTGTAAGACTGATTGGGGTCTAATAAAGGCCTGAAGAGTCGATCTGACTACTTGAATTGAACGATCCTAGACCAGAAGGTCAAGGAGCCCCTAGGAGAGAAGGGGGGTCTGCATCACATGACATTTGAAGAATATATTGAATCGACCATACAGTTATGGACATTCCTATTATATATTTCAAAGTTGAACAAAAAAGGTGGATTAGTATATTTTGACCTTTTTCCAATAAGAGATGCATTGACAACAAATTGTTTCTTTGGAGATGTCTTTTCAATTTCAGAAGTTTGATCAATCTTTCCCTTTCCTTTATTTCCTCCCACATTAGCTTCTTGGGTATTGTTTGAGGGTGTACCCTGCAAGGTCTTGATGAAATTTATTGAATCTAGGGTAATTTCATAAGCTCAAAAACAGAAATGTTAGCCTTCATTATTTTCAAGTATTCTAGAAAATCATAATAGAGTTTAGATGGAGTTGGAGAGTGTGCAGTTGGTTTACCATTGGGATGTGTTTTATGGATAGTAGATATTTCCTTAGCAGGTTTGAAGGTTCAAGGAGAATCATAGGAGGATGCCTTACTTCCACTCCTAGTGGTTACCGTGTTTTAGGACATGTGAAGTTATTCAACATCTTCCTCTTGTTCTTCTCCTAACAGACCATAGGAGACATCCCAAAAATAATTGACCTTATGTTCTTCTTGTGATTTAGTGTCTCGATACTAGTCGTGTTGCTTTATTTCTCCTTTTTATTCCTCTTCCTCTTTTGTGTCTATAGAGGTGTCATTCACCAAATCTTTAAATGATTTTATGAAATCTTCAACATTGATAACCTTCTATGGGAGGAGTGGTCTTGGTTGTGGGGGGAGTGATTTTCTTAGGTGCAAACTTAAAAAAAAATAGGGTTTGAGGTACCCTCCCCACTATTTTTCTTCATATCAATGATCTCATTAGAAATATTCTTGACAATCCTTTGCAGTGCTTCCATGTCCATGGATTTTTGTTCCTTTTTGTCTTTAGGGGGTTTTCTTAATGTAATCTTGCTCTTAGTATTGGATTTACATTTTGATACCTCAACTCCAAGATTACCTCTTAGACTTAGCATATATTTCTCAACCTTGATAAAATGAGTCGTTAAAGGTATCTTCCAAAGTACCCTTTTCATCCCTTTTCACAAACATTACCATTGAAAATGGGAGGGCCCAGGTGTAACATTCAATTGACACATCATCGGTGGGTTTGGAAGCAAGGGGAATTTTATTTATCAACATAACAAATCTTTGATTAAGTATCTGACCTTTTTCTTTTCTTCCATATTTTTTCTTGAAAGATATAAAACTAAGGTTGTTGGGGTCTTATCCTTGTCAAATTTCTCAATAAAAGCAGTTTCAAAAGTGTTACAACCAATGATTGAAGCTTGGGATAGAGAGAAATATCAGGTTGTCACTTTACCATTGAATGTGTAAGGGAAGAGCCTACACACGACATCCTCATGTTCAACATTCAGTAATATAACAACAAGCATAAATTTCTTAATATGATCTTTAGTTGGATCCTTTCTATCAGGGTCAAAATTAGGAAGGAATTTATCGAGGTGCTTAGGCAACATATGTACTGCCCCAGGTACTGCAACAATATCTAGGACCAACCACGGTTGGTTGTTTGGTTGATTTGTTTTTACTCTGACCTTACCTTGAGGATTTTCTGGGATTTCCCCTTCAGGTTCTCCTTTAGGTGGGCCTTTGGGAGACTTAGTTGGAGAATGAGATGGAATGGGAGGTTGACCACCACTTGATAACATGTAATTTTTTAAATCAAACTCCAAATTATCGATTAATCCTTGTAAAATGTGCAAAAGATGGTAGTTGGTTGACTCGACGTTTGATTTTTCATCGTGGGTTAAAGGGATTTCGATGGTCGGATCTGTCGTAGTTACTAATATATGACATCGAGGTAAAGAAAGGTCAAGAGGACGTTGTCCAGTTTTTCCACCCCACATTCGGGTTAACATGTTCTTGCGGGTATGTGTTAATTCACGTTCAAGGTTTTTTTTTTTAAACAATTGAGAACTGGGTGACAAGGGTTCATGATGGTGGATGCTTAGTTGAGTAACGATTTACGTAGGCATTGTTATAAAGTGTGGTTGGGGATTGAACTTGTGCTCAGGGTTGGTTGGATGGGACTCATTTTCCTTGATGGGTTTATTAGTGGATTCAAATGGATAAGGTATTGCAATTTTTTACTAGCCATTCAGTTTGATGGTGTTAACACATAAAATTGATCATGTAAAGGAGGATTTATGGTTTTCAGAGCCTACATTTAACCATATCTCTCAGTATTATGTCATACTATAAACATCCTCCTCGGATTATGAAAGCAATAGTTGATTTGGCACTGCGAATTGGCGCTTCGAACTAGTTAAGGAAGAGGGTTGGAGGTTAGGCAGCATGCAAGCATCCTGGTGCAAACTCAAAATTACCAGCATCAAACTCAGGGTCATCAAGTACTCCATGAGATTTTTGTCTTGTATGGAGGGAAGGAAGGGTTTGGATACTTGATTTTTCTTTGTCTCTATGAACTAGCTCAGGTGCTGCGAATTTAGACAAGCGCTATGAAATTCACTATGGAATGTGTTGCGGAAACTATGTTCTAGGACTGTTGAACTTGTATTTTTGACCAGTTGACTTCTAAGAGGATTTCCAGGTGAACCAGGATGAATTTTCAAAATCCAGAGGAGGTTATTTTCAAGAACGGACCCAAGAACATTAACCTCTTTCATTTTTTACACATTTGTCATGGATTGGGAGATTCAAAGGAATATTTGATCCATATTTTTGAGTTTTCATGATTTCTTGTTCAAGACATGTTTTTGTGACACATATTTTGACCAGCTGGAGATGAATTTCAAGAAACCAAGAGAGGTTTTTCTTTATAACAAGCTTATATAAAAAAATCATTCTCATATATAACACATATGTTCTATTTTGAGAATTAAAAGTGGAATTTTGAAGCCTATTTTTCAGAATTTTGCCTCCTGAAAAGCAGGAAATCAGTTAAAACGTGTCATTCTCTATTTGTAATTTTTTCTATTTTGGTAAAGGGGTTGGAGTTCGAATTGGTGAGATGGAAAGGACCTATATTGATATATATTAATTGTACAAGATCAGAGAGAGGTTGGATTCATGATCCAAGAGAGGAGAGATCTAGAGGAGCAGTTGAGTTGCTCATTTGTAAGCATGAGGACATGTGTTGTAGGCATTTATGCCATTAGAGATTCATGAAAGTTGTGATACCAGATTGTTTTTCTCTTGTTTCCATTCTTTCTTATCATATTTATTGAGTAATATTACATATTTTGAATATCAAAAGCTGCCTTTGGTTAATGAATTCATGAGTTGCAAAGGATTTGTGGTAATTGCTTGTTAATCATAGATTATTGTTCAAGCACTCTTTAATCTATATTACAGAAAGGATCTTTGTTATGTGGATATTATTCTCTTTGCTTACCTTCTATTATTCTATCCATATTTGCATAATCCTTTTGTCAGGTAGGTAGCTTGATTTCCTGTGATCTGCAGAATGTTATGACTCCATGCCCAATAGAATGTATTTGCATCAATCTGATGCCATCCCTTTTACTCTTTTCTTGTTGATCCACCTATTCAAACCAAAACTTATATTTTACATTCAAATGGGTACTAGGATTATTCTTTATCAGTCTGAGGGTGAATCTTAGTGATAACATTTTTGGCATTGTTTTTGGGGATGGAAGTGAAGATATCTTCTCTGGTAGAACGACACCAAAGATATCGAGTTTTAGATGGTGAATTGAAGCTGGACATATTGTTTTGATTGCTCATTTCACCATGGCGACTCCACTTTTCATAAATCTATTGGCGACTCCACTGGGTTGAAATGGACAAGATCTTAGCTCAGAGGTATTATTTCTGTGATTTTTCAAATATAGTCGGTTTCCCTAATCCAGTGCCTAGTAGAGATGGATGGGAAGATTGCCTTCCCAAATTTCGAGGAGAATATTGGGAATTACCAGTTGAACACTTGCTGGATTTCCACAAATTCATTCATCGACTTTAGATTTTGCATGAGGATGTTCATATTAAGCTTTTCAGATACTATTTAGAGGGTTTAGCTTGTGAATGGTGTCGATCTCTTCCGATTGCAAGCATCAACTCTTTGACAGGTTTTCATGCAACTTTCAATTTGTTTTGTAAAGAGTATTTTTCAGTTGAACATCTTTATGAAAACTATTGTGATGAGTTTTCTTTGCTTCATGAAGATTTTGCTAGTTACAAAATCATATTTATGATGAAGCATTTGCTATAGAAAGGTGTACTTGTCATGAAGTTCGAGAGGTATTGAATGATCTCCATTATGATAACAGTAACATAGATACATTTGGCATTGTATCAGATGTATTTGTTGTTTTAAATGTTCATGAAGATTGAAATGTTGTCTTTGAGTATTTTGATTTCAAACAACAAGTGTATGCATCAGAAGATATCAATCAGTCTTTTATTAACAGTGAAATCAGTCTGCATCCATATTCATATTTGCAGATAGCTTAAAATGGCATCCATCATGAGAAAATGAATATGCATAGTCCATCTGATCTTTATTTAGAATATCAGGAAGAGGGATTTCTTTATGGTTTTCATGATCCTTTTTTTTATTATATGGAGACTTTGACGAATACAGATATCAAATCATTCTTGTTGGGAGGATGTTGGTTCTGTTATCTTTTCAAATTTATCTTTGGCCTTCCATGGGTCCCTTCATTTGTTAGATCTAGATCAAGAGTGTTGCTAGTTAATTAGTTTCTTGTATGGCTTCATTGGAAGCATGATTTCACTTGATCAAGTAACAACATACTTGGTTAGATTAGGAGTAGGAGTGTGAATAATAATCTCATCTTATGATCATTTCATTTTTGTTTTATATATATTGTAATAAGACTCCATCACCCAATGTACTAGGCTCTCTGGATTTTGGATTGACAAATTTCATATGCATAGTGGTGTATTTTCAGTTTGTCGGGCAGATTGGTTTGTAAGTGTAGGATGCAGGTTAAGGGTACATCAATGGATAAGTAAACTGTAACTACTAGGATCTTGGAGCCTCACAAGGAGGTCTCCATCCCTTGTGGAGCCATATGTTAACACATAAAACCGATCATGTAAAAGAGGATGTATGGTTTGCAGAGCCTACATTTAACCATATCTCCCAGTATTATGTCATACTATCAACTAACATCCTCCTCGAAGTATGAAAGATATAGTTGAGTTGGCACTACAAACTGGTGTTGCGAACTAGTTAAGGAAGAGGGTTGGAGGTTAGACAACTTGCAAGCATCATGGTGCAAATTCAAAATTACTAGCATCAAACTCAGGGTCATTAGGTACTCCATGAGATTTTTTGTCTTGTTTGGAGGTCAAGAAGGGTTCAGCTACTTGATTTTTCTTTGGCACTATGAGCTGGCTCAAGCACTGTGAATTTAGACAGATGCTATGAAATGTGCTACAGAATGTGCTATGGAAACTTTGTTCTAGGACTGTTGAACTGGTATTTTTGACCAATTGACTTCTAGGAGGACTTACGGGTGAACCAGGATGAATTTTCAAAATCCAAAGGAGGTTATTGTCAATAACATACCCAAGAACATTAACCTCTTTCATTTTTTACACAGGTGTCATGGATTGGGATATTCAAAGGAATCTTTGAGCCCTATTTTTTTAGTTTTCGTGATTTCCTTTTCGGGACATGTTTTTTCGACGCGTATTTTGGCTAGATGGAGATGTATTTCAAGAAACCGAGAGAGTTTTTTCTTCAGAACGAGCTTATATAAAAAAAAAACATTATCATATTTTACACATTTTCTATATTTTGATAATTAAAAGTGGCATTTTGAATCCTATTTTTCATAATTTTGCCTCCTGAAAAGTAGGAAATCAGTTAAAACGTGTCATTCTTTGTTTGTAACTATTTCTATTTCGGGAAAGGGGTTGGAGTTCGAATTGGTGAGCTGTAAAGGACCTATATTGATATATATTCATTTTACAAGAGAAGAGAGAGGTTGGATTCATGATCAACCAGTATGTGGGATTGGTTTCCACTCTAATATATTTTCAATTATGAATCTGAGAACATAATGTTCTCAGGTGAATTTAGATATAAATTAAAAAAAATAATTACAACTATCTAAATGATCATATTCTAACACTATGCTAACCTACCCTATAATGATAAGGAGCAAACTAATGATATGAGCACAGTGAGAAGTTGTAATATCAAAGAAAAAAGTAGTTCATGTCTGTTAGCAATAAATTAAAACAATGATGCTACAAATATATCACAAATAGTTGCATCTTTTAACTATAAACATTATTTATGTACTCATATGGAAATGAGTGAAAGCATAAGAATATCAAACATTAATGCATAAATATTTCATACACCAATATTCAATAATACTTAAATAAGAACAAACATGCAAAGAATAATCGCATGCACATTCATAAGAAATCACAATTTCCAAATAGGAAGAATGTCCTTGTGCACGTTAAATAAAAATCCTGAATTTCCAAATGGTTCTTTCTTTATTCAACTGTGAAGAGACAATAGTACCATCTCTTGTGTACCATGGGTCAAAGTCCTATTTCCATGTCTTAAGCTATCTTTTATAAAAGTAAGAGAGACTTTTCAGTTATATTGGTTGTTCAGTTCCTATTCTAGATGGTTCATATTACAACTTATTTTAACAAAAGTTGAAAGACTTGTACATGAATTAATACATAAGACTATGGGGATAACTCTTCAAATTTTTTCTTCATATAAAATTCCCATTCGAGAAAGTTGTTTTTGGAGTGCTTCGATACTAACTAATCTTCTCTAGTTGAAAACTCCCATCACAAAAGATTTGTGACCACATCCTCTTTTGATTTCTTACGATTTAATGTATAATCACTTAGTGGGAATTGTTCAATTGACAATTAATGTTAATAGCTGTTCTCTATCTTAGCAGGATTGGCTTATATCTATGGCTAGTGTCTTTGTGTTATGCTACATCCTTCAGTTTCAGTTCGTTGGGACCTACTTTCTCTAGAAACTTCATTGTTTATATTCCAAAATCTTCTAGCATTTCATCTGAAGAGTTTCAAATTTTAATGCATGCTTTGGTGCCCATCTCCTTCATCACCTGACTCTTTATAGGAATCAAATGGGGAATTTATTTTTTATCTTTTGTTTCATATTGTATCTGCTCAAGCTAGCTTATATCCTCTTGTCTATTGTCTTTGTGTTTTGATGCATCCTTCAATTTTAGTTCATTGGCACCTACTTCCTCTATACGAATCATTGTTTCTATTCCAAATGCATCCTTCAATTTTAGTTCATTGGCACCTACTTCCTCTATACGAATCATTGTTTCTATTCCAAAATCTTCTAGCATTTCATCTGAAGAGTTTCAAATTTTAATGCATGCTTTGGTGCCCATCTCCCTGGTTTCCTTCACTTGATCAAATATCTATTTATAGGAATCAAATAGAATTTTATTTTTTATCTTTTGTTTCATATTACATCTCAGTAAATATTTTGGTGCCATGGTGTGCCTTTCTTTCCAATCTTCCACTTTATCGAAGGCACGTTGGGCCTCATTGAACTAACTTCTTTGTTCATTAAATTGATCTTGCAACATGACCAGGTCATCATAATGTCTCTCAATATCACCTATTTCATGGAAGACCTATGATTGGGTATCCCTTAACTCCTCATTTAATTTTGTTTCCCCCTCTCTCACAATCTTCAAAGCTCTCATCTCTTAGTTATTCTTCTCCATAGTGACTTTCAGTTGTTGTAGTTGGTGCTACAACTCGGAGATATTTTGTCTTTGTTTATTTAATAGATCCACAGACCACCTGTTCTTGATACTCTTTCCTAAGTTGGCCTATTTCCCATGAATGATTTCTCTTGATGTAATTGACTTCATCCTTGTGTAAGTGTTCCTTGTTCTTCATTTCCTACATGAAGTGTATGCCCATATGTTCCTCCTAATATTTCAAATGATCTTCCAATGAATATACTTGAAGCCTACAGTCATCTAAAGAAACACTTAATTCACCTATTTTATTGAAGTTAGCCCCTACAAATGCATGACCCACGCTGAAGTTGTTTCAATGACATTCTCTATGGGGTCACTTCCCAATGGCCATGCAATATATCTCTCCTTTGATTATGATCTTTTGGATTCCTCTATTAGCCTTTGGCATTTATTATCCCTTGTGGCTATCCTCTTTTTAGATTTACTGTAAAAATATGTTCCCACATCTAGTAAGGTGTCCTCAAATACCACTACTTCTTTAGTAGCATTCTCTATACCTATTGGTAGAACATTTAGTGGGGTTTTAGGGTCTATGGGTGTCTCTGGTACATGAATTTTTAGGAATGAGCTTAAGAGTGAAGATTTATTTTGCTCATCTTCCAATATATGTGAAACAATTGCTTCTTGTTCTTTATTTTTGTTTTCCTCTTCCTCTTTCCTCTTGGCATCATCTGCTACTATTTTGTTTTCTATCTCTTCCGCAACTTTATTCTTCTATGCTTCTTCCACAGATTTATTCTTCTCTGCGTCCTTTTGTTTCTTTGATTTCTCTTTCTCTAACCTTTCCCTTTTCAACTTTTTTCTTTGCAACTTCTTCTTTATTTGCCTGTTTTCTTAGTTTTTCTTCTTCTACATTCTCAGTTGCTTCTTGTTCTATACCCTTTGTTGTTTATGTTTCCTGTTATGATTGTTTTTTCTTGTAAATCCCATTGGCCTCTAAGGCCTTATTGTATTTCTCCCTTTCCTTTTCTTCTTTGAAATTTTTTCTGGCCTCTTCTTGGATGATGTCCTATGTGATCAATGTTTCCAAATGTTGCTTCATATCATTTCCCTTTTATTCCTGCATTAGTTTCACTGTCTCTTTTTATTTTTCATCTCTAAATTTTAAAACAGATTCTTCAAAAGACATAGTTCCCCTAAAAATACATTATTAGTGTTTCTCCTCATGTTGGATGGAATGCACTAAACCTATAGATTTTAGATGACTTTCAATTATCCCTCTAGGATCATACTTCTTGGGTTTCTCCATAGACAAAAGTGATTCCTTTAGGGATTTTGCTTCCTTCTTGGCATGGGGAAAATTTGTTAGGGTATGTGTCTGTACAATTATGGGGAATCTTGGCCAGTATCTCTTTGAATTGGTGGACAATACAGTTGTGATCCTAGCCTTTAACATTTTGTATGCTATCTCTTTGATTAGAAATTTATCGAGTATGTATTTAGGAAGCAGGTGAGGAGCACTTGTGCTACCAAAACTCCTAATGTAGGCATATTGTTTCCCAATATACCAATCCCCAATTTCTATAATGGTCTACATGTCAAATATTCTTAGGGGTTCAGTTTATAAATGGGAGCATATAGGGGAACTAATAAATTCTCACAAATTTCATATAGATGTTTCTTATATCAATCATCCCATGGTTGGAAACAATAAACATGAATAGGGAATAAACTAGGGTTCCATTCTCATCCCATCCTAGGAAAATGAATTGTAGCACATATAGCATCAATTAAAATAAGCTGACATGTAAAAACTTGTGGTTTTAAGCATCTGAGATATCTTTGTTGTTTCAAACATGTTGATAGACAATGATTGTGCCCAATTGAATACATCATGTTATCTGCTATGTAGTGAGCCATAGGATCTCATTCCCTCTTGAAATGTATGTTATTCTCTTCACCATACAACCTACATATCATGGTGGATAGAAATATGTAGGGACCCTTCATATTGTGTTTCAAACCACTTTTCTTCCCTTTGGTGAAATAACTGCTCCTTTCTTCCACCATTCCTGAATCACTTCTTCCATGTATTCATGTTCATTTTTTAATTTATCCATAAATTTTGTGTTCAAAGGCGATATAGGCGTAGGAATCTTATACCATATGTGAATGTCCCATGTCCTCAGTGACGCTACTAGATGCTTTATTTTATTGAGTATGGTGCAAGCATATTTATCCAAATGGGAAAATACTCACTTCTTTGCATCAATATATGGAATGAGAGTCGGTCTAGCCACAATAGTGTGTAGTACAATTGCTCGAATGTTCCAATAAACATTTAAGTATTCATCCTTTGGTGGAAAGTCTTATTTTAGAAACATCTCATACATTTTTCTCCAGGTTAGGAAGCCATTTATATCATCATGATAGTGGGTATATACTATTATTA
>SNQJ01S0153265.1:22799-41603 GCA_010110895.2 Picea sitchensis | reverse complement strand
AAATCAATGGTCCATATCTCATGCTTTCTTTAATGGCCGAGATCAAATCGCGAAATCGCATATCGCGATTTCGGAGTTTTCGATGTCAAGTGAATTGGACATTATAAAATCCCGATCCCTGATTCTCCGATGACAAAAATCAACGGTCCATATCTCATGCTTGCTTTAACGGCTGAGATCAAATCGCGAAATAGCATATCGCGATTTCGAAGTTTTTTGAAGTCAAGTGAATAAAATATCGATCCCCTATTCTCCGATGAAGAAAATCAACGGTCCATATCTCATGCTTGCTTTAACGGCTGAGATCAAATCGCGAAATCACATATTGCGATTTTGGAGTTGTCGAAGTCAAGTGAATTGGACATTATAAAATCCCGATCCCCGATTCTCCGATGAGAAAAACTCCGATGACGCCCGATCCTTTGCCACATGTCCTTGCATATGGACGGTCCCTATTCCTCTGGGAATTCGAGACTTTCGATGTCTCGATTCACTTGTCACCGGGATCCCCGATTTCCCGATGGCCAATATCCCGATGACTTGTCCGGGATTTCTCCTCTGCACAGTAGAGCTTAACTCCTGCGCGACTCATATAGATCCAATGGCTGTCGGGTTTTCTTCTCAGATCCTACAGCTCAGATCTATTCTCCCCCTGAGCTCCTCCTGAGCTCCTCCTGGATGTGTAAACCAATGGTCACTGCCTCTTCTCCTCCTGATTATTGTTGCGCTGCTATTCATTGTTGTTGTCATCACTGCAACCACAACTGTACTTGCCATCAATGACAAGTATACGATGATTTGCTGTCTGTTAACTGAAATTACCAACAATCGGACTCGTGATATGGGAGTATGGATGTAGGTGAATATCCTCAAGACCACCAACCCGTGAACCCATCTTTTTTGAAAAACGACCAAGTATAGTAACTAGAAAGGGAAAAGAGAGGGGAGAAAAGAAAAGGGGAATTCGAGTAAGTATAGAAGAGGGAAAAGAAATGGAAAAAAGAAGTTGGGAAAATAGAAAAGGGGAGGGAAATTTTAGAAGTGGGAATTGATCCCAACACCCCTCTTGGGAATCAACTACCCTCACATGTGCATATGCACATAAAACATAGTCCTAGCAGGAAAGTGGGGTACTATTCATCGAGTGGCATGAACCCTCTCAATAAATAGTGTAAATAACTCTTACATGAATGGGAAGATTCTCATACCCTGTGAAACAGTGCTACAATGATATAATGCATGGAAAAACTATCTCAAAAAAATGTCCAACAACCTAATAAATCGGGGCCTTTGCAATAAACTATCTACATAATACAACATAGAGAAACTAATGTGTTTCCATCAAAGTTTTATTGTGATAGTATTGAGAGAATAAGACACAGGAACCTAACGTCCTCTCTATGAAATGAACTTATCCACAGCTAACCACCACGAACCTGGAACTCCGAAGTGGTATGAACATGCGGACTCACATATCTCTGCACATATGCTAGTTAGGTATCTCCTGCAACACCAGGTGGTAGCGTAGGGAAATGGGAAAAAACTCCCCCCTCCTAGACAACCCAGTGATGAAATATACATCCTCCTCCAAGGGATGATACCACAAATTGGGACTGAACCTAAACCCCTATCACCCATGATCCTAGCAATGGGTCAACTTCTATAACAAAAAAGAGTTCCCCCTAAGGAATTTACCCTTCTGATAAAACTTCAAGAGGCAAACATCCATCAAAAGGTCTTGAGTCGGCTGTGAAATAGGGAAAGGGAACAACTCCATATTCCTCTCCCCGGCCTCCCACTCATGCACAAATGTGTGTATATTGACCTATTGTTGCTCCTCCTCCTCATCTCGTCATCATTGTTTCTTATTCACATGCAAATATTGTTAGGTTGATATATATAGATAAAATAAATTGAAAATATAAAACAAATACATATATAAATGACGTGTATTAAAAAATATATAAATTAATTTTTTGGCAAAAATGTCTTAAAAAGAAACCGGTGCATTGAAAACATAACATATGCCTTGATGTCAGTGCGCTCTATCAGAAAAACAACATTGCATGTGGCATTGTTACTAATATTCATCAGTGCCACGTTTTTTGTCACACCAGTAAGTATTTGTGTGGTGCATCTCATAGGATGCTCTTCACCGACTCAGTGATTTTAACTGTGTTGGTGCAGTTCTTTTAACCGCATCGGTTCATTTTGTTGAGAAAGACACACTGCAACACTAAATTTATGGTGCGCAAAATCCACGGTGCCCTTTGTTAAACTGAAAGCATCGGTGCACCAGTTTTTCCAGAGCATCGGCATGATGTCTAGCAATGCATTGTATTACTAACACACCATGAACGGTGTCTTATAGAAGACAAACTGCGATATTTATTTTTCGAAACATGTTGTGGTGCATGCGTTTAGTGTTTACGCACCCGTACGCCATGGTTATTGTTACACCACCATAGATTGTAGTGGTGCATCTAATAAGTCGCACCGCTCTAATTGATTATTAAAAATTCACCCCAGTTTCATTGTCTTTATAACACTGGTGCATTTATTGGACTGATGGGCACCACTAGGTTAAATTGCATTATCGTAATTGAAGCAATGAAATGTGTTACTATTAATGCACTAGTACCACAGTGATAGTGGAGCACTAATGTTTTGTTCCATGGTGCATTGTCAAGGATAGAGCACCAAGAATGAGGCATCCAATGAGATGCCCTGCTATGCCAATTCAAGCAATATATGTGTCGGTGTGGTTTTGTAAATAGTACCAGTGTGTTTGGTTAAAATGGTTGCATTGGTGCACTTTATTCGATGCATGTAATTTTTATTATAAAGTATGGTGGGTTTTTTTAACATTGAGACACCAATGCTTTATTGTTCATGTACGCACTAATGCATTTGGTTAAATTGGTTGCACTTCTACATTAAATTTTATAAATCATTAAGTTAGTGGTGTGGTTAATTAAGTGAAATGTATCGGTGCAGGTCAAAACCAATTATGTATCAGTTGCGGCGCATTTCGAAGGATGCACCACTTTGTTTTTATAATTTATCATGGTGCTCTTACTTAGACGATGTCAGTGCATACATATATAGGAGATGCACCGGTGGTGGTTCTCACTATAAATTTAACATGGTACACACCACTTCGGGGCAAGCTGAAGCGTTCAGCCGCACCGCACAGAATTGGAAAAAACATTGAAAAAAATGTCAAATTTCAAGCTAAATTCAAATTTTGATTCGACGAAAATGAAAATAGGAAGGTAATAAACAATTTACCAAGGCCTCTTATGTCTTGAGGAGGCATGGTTTCATTGTTGAGAGGAAATGAAAAATTGTGGTAATTTCCAAAATTGGAAATGTGTGGAATCTACCAATGGAGCTATCCAAATCAGTGTAGAGCATCAGAAATAGAGTTTCTTTGGAAGGACAGTGAGAATCTGTTCTTTCTTAAGAGTTTGAAAGCATGGGATGCACTGTAACAATGAAAATTGGTTTGGTAATTTTTTTTATTTACCCTATTGCAGTGCACCTAACGATAGTGCAACGCATTGATGCATAATGTTCAACGACACTGGTGCTTTTAATTTTTATTATAAAGTATGGTGGTTCTTTTGAACATTAATACATCGATGCTTTATCGTTCGTGTACGCACCAGTGCATTTGGTTAAATTGGTTGCAGTGCTACATTAAATTTTCTAAATCGTTAAGTTAGTGGTGCGGTTAATTAAGTGAAATGTACTAGTGGGGGTTGAAGCCAATTATGCATCGGTTGCGGGGCATTCCAAGGGATGCACCACTTTACTTGTATAATTTATCATGGTGTTATTGCTTGAACAAAATTGGTGCGTACATATATATGAGATGCACCAGTGATGATGATCACTGTAAATTTAACATAGTACGAACCTATTAGGTACTAGATCTATTTTATTAAGAAGAAAACAGAAATACTACAGAAAAAATACAAGTGAAACAATAAAATGTAGAGAACCACAATAAAAAATACTACCTTTATTGATAGGAAGAAATGTTCACTTGCATGTTCGAGGGGGAAACCTCCAATAGAGAAACACTCTATTACAATAATTCTCAATACAAAGATTTATCATGCCTCTTACTCGTATTTATACTAATTTTATCTTTTACAGAACATTCTAGAGGAATATCTTTCTAGAAGTGGAAGCTTCTATTAGGTCTTCTTAAATTCACTTGTTCACATTTATTAAATAGGCCTTATTAACTAATTTCGGCCTTTATTACATGGAAAATATATTAGTCTACCTACGTGAGGGGTTAGGGAGGTTAGTTCACTAACATTCCCTCCCCCTTGAAGAGCATCATTTTCCTCAAGGCTTGAGATGAGATAATTGTTCCAAAATGGTGGTCGAGTCCCAGGTGGCATCTTCTGGAGTTGTATCTTTCCACTAAACTAACACTTCCTTGATGGTGCACTGATGAAGACGAGGCTCTCGCTAGTCCAATACTACTTGTGGCTGCAACCAAATGGAACCTTATTCATCCAAATCAGGGAGACTAGTTTGAGTTTTCCACTTAGTTCCAATCACTTTCAATAAGCATGAGACATAAAAAAACAGTATGGATCTTAGAATCGTTGGCCAGAGCTAAATGGTAAGCCACAAGCCCCACTCGCTTGAGAATGGTATAGGAACCATAACATTTGGGAGAAATTTTCTGACAGTGTTCAACTTTGAGTGAAGTTTTATTATAAGGTTGTAGATGAAGAAACACTTGGTCCCCTTCAGCAAATTGATATTCAGAATGACCTTGATCTTATTTTTGCTTCATGTGATTCTGAGCCATGAATAAATTTTATTTGAGGGTACGGAGAATGGCGTCTCAGACTGTAAGATTTTTGTTAACCTATTGAAACTTTGAGACACTTGGCATGTATGACAGAACCGACGGTGGATTTTTTCCATAGACTACTTCAAAAGGAGTCGTGTGAGTGGTTGTATGGTAAGATGTGTTGTACCACCATTCAACTAGGGGTAACCACTAAGCCCGTTGATTTTGTTTGTCAGATGCAAAACAAAAAAAATATGTTTCCAAACACTTTTTGACAAGTTTAGTTTGGCCATCAGTCTGGGGATGATAAGAAGTGCTAAGATGCAATTGGTTTCCCTGGAGCCTGAATAATTCTTGCCAAAAATTACCAGTGAAAGTTGGATCTCTGTCAGAGACAATAAAATGAGGAATGCCATGAAGTTTGAAGATATTATCCATGAAAATTTGAGCCACTATGGATGTGGTGAATGGGTGTTTAAGAGAACATAAATGAGCATATTTGAAAAGATGATAAACTACCACCATTATGACTGTGTTATTGCCTAATTTAGGTAAGCCGACAATGAAATCCATAGAAATATCCCTACAAATAGTAGGGGGAATCGGAAGTAGTTGGAGTTTTCCTGAGGCTTTGATTGTTTCTCCCTTGTTGCATTGATAGACATCACATTCAGCCACAAAGGTGTGGACGTCCTATTTCATACCATCCCAGAAAAAAAGAATGTTTGGCCCTTTCATAGGTTTTGGTAAACCCTGAATACCTAGTTGTGGGTGAAGAATGAAGCTTAGAAATCACTATGGATTTACATTGCGACTGTTTGCTTAAATACAGATGGCCTTTGTAGAAAATCTCTTCATTGTGCCAATAGTACCCTGGAGAAGATGGAGAGTGGTGCTTCAATTTTTGGATCAGACGAGAAAGTTTGGGGTCGTGCAGCCATTCCTAGTGAACAACTTGGAGCCAATATGGTACAACAAATGAGAGGGAAAAGAGGGAAATTTCTTCTTCATACTACATGGAAAGAGCATCAACAACCAAATTTTATTTTCCCTTCTTGTAAATGATCTCATAATCATATCCAAATATCTTGGCCACCCATTTTTGTTGCTCTGTGGATGAAATTTGTTTTCCAGAAAACACTTCAGGCTCCGATGATCAGTTTTAATTTGGAAGTGTTTCCCCAAGAGATAAGGATGCCAAATATCCATGGCATACAGAATATCCAACATTTCCTTTTCATATATTTATTGGCCCAAATGTATCTTCGAAATTTGTTTGCTAGTGAATTCCAAAGGCTTGCCATCTTGTGTGAGGAATGCCCCAATTCCTTTCCCTAAAGCATCACATTCCAGGACAAAATTATTTGTGAATTCGGGGAGGTACAGGACTGGAGAAATGCACATAGCCTCTTTCAAGGCATGGAAGGATTGATCAGCAATTGGAGTCCAAGTGAAAGCATTCGTTTTAAGGAGAGCATTGAAAGGTGTTGCAATTTTTCCATAATTTTGAATAAACTTGCAATAATATCCCGTTAAGCCCAGAAAACCACACAAGCTCTTAAGAGTTTTAGGGTGAGGCCAATCCTACATAGATTCACCCATACACCATCCTTTCCTACAATATGACCCAAGTACTCCACTTCTGAGGCTCCAAAGGCACATTTAGTTTGTTTGAGAAAAAGTTGGTGTTGAGAGAGTAGATGGAGAACTTGATCCGCATGAGCGAGATGGGATGTCCAAGTTTTACTATAGATGAGAATATCATCAAAGAAAACTAAGACAAAATAAAAAATAAAAGGATGGAATACATGATTCATGAGACTTTGGAAAGTGGAGGGAGAATTACACAAGCAAAAGGGCATTACCAAGAACTCATAGTGACCCTCATGAGGTCTAAATGCAATCTTAGGAATGTCATCCTCTTTCATATGTNCTAAGACAAAATAAAAAATAAAAGGATGGAATACATGATTCATGAGACTTTGGAAAGTGGAGGGAGAATTACACAAGCCAAAGGGCATTACCAAGAACTCATAGTGACCCTCATGAGGTCTAAATGCAATCTTGGGAATGTTATCCTCTTTCATATGTATCTAGTTGTAGTCAGAGCGAAGATAAAGTTTAGTAAAGTATTGATCACCACTCAATTCATCCAATATATCATCAATGACAGGAATGGGAAATTTGTCTTTAATGGTGAGTTTGTTGAGGGCGTGAAATTTTGGACACATGTGCCAAGTGCCTTCTTTCTTGAGGACCATGACCATAGGAGAAGAATATGGGCTATTACTAGGATGGATAACACCTGCATCGAACAATTCATAAACAATTTTACCAATTTCATTATTTTGGGAAAAGGGGTGACAATATGGGAGAACATTGGGGGGAACACTACCCGAGACTAGAGGAATGGAATAATCATGAACACCACGAGAAGGGGGAATTCCATGGGGAGTGGAAAAATATCTTGGTGTTTGGAGAGGATAGATTGGAGGTCGGGATGCACAGAGGGTGTCTCAACTACTTGAATTGAATGGAGTTGGGAAATAATGCACAAATAACCTTTTTTGAGGATATTTTCCATTCGATGGGAATTGATGATCTCAAGCAAGCCTGTTTTGATGCCTTGGAAATTATATTGTTTTCCTTCATGTTGGAATTGCAGGTTAATTCCTTAAAATCCATGAGGATGGGACCGAGAGTGTGTAACCATTTTGTACCGAGCACAATGTCACAACCACCCATGTCAATATAAAACACATGCGACTTCAGGTTGTACTCACCAATTTGGAGACACACATTTTCACAACACCCCCCACATTTCATGGAACTGCCATAGGCAAACACGATTTGAAAATTGTTGACTGCACGGATATAGCAATTGGTTTCTTGGGAAATGAAATGATGAATAAAATTATGGGTGTCTCCATTGTCAATTGGAATGATGACATTCGGATGCTTAATGTATCCAATTAGCTTGAGGGTTTAGGGAGCAGAAAAGACAGTGAGGGCGTTCAGTGAAATGACCAGTTTGAAATCTAGTGGATCAAAAGGTGGAGTAAGATCAGTTGGCTCAAGTAGCTCCACCATAGGGTGAGCCTCTACCTCTTCATCTGAAACATACTCAGAGATGGCCATAAAAATTTTGTTTTCCATACAGTTGTGCCCCAGAAAATATTTATCATCACAATTGTAGCAAAGACCCTTTAGTTGGTGTTTATCCATTTCTACCCAGGTCAATTTCTAGATTTTTAGTGGGGTGGGTGGAGGGGTGGGATTTGAGGGTTTAGGGCGAGCAATAAAGGAGGGTTTTCTGGTTTGGGAGGAGACAACCTATTGTGCTTCCTTAGATATTTTAGTAGCTTCCACCCAAGTTTGGGGGTGAGCCATGAGCACATGAGAAAAAATTTCATCCTTTATACCTCTGATAAAGCATTCCCAAAAAAAAGCATCTGGCGTTCCCTCCATGTAGAAATCCATGTGCTCAAATCCATCTATAAAGTCTTCCATTGTGCCATATTGTTTCAACTTGGTCAAACGGCCTAAATGGTGGGTTTTGATGTCAAAGCATTCATAAAGCTATGAAACAAATTGTGTCCAAGCCACATACCCTTGGTGTGCATTTTTTCTCCATTACCACCATTGTCATCATTGAGGATCTAGATAAATAACACCATAACGGAGTTTTTCCAACTCATCAATAATGCCATGCAAAAATAAATAGCGTTCCATTTGAGTGACCCAGCACGTGGGATCCGAGCCATCAAATTTGTTCACCTCCACTCTAGGAAGACACAGATCCCGCTAAAAGTGGTTGGAATGAAGGGACATGCAATGGGAGGATTTATTTCCTTCTAGGTTATAAGCCAGGGAAGAAGAGAAAGGATCGTGTGCTTGCTTAAATAGTGTGTTCAAGTTGTTCACTGCTTCTTGGGATTGTTGACACGTGGCAGTCAAGTTGGTCATTGTTGTGAGAAGTGTTTCTAAGGGGGGATTTGGGAATTTATGCAAGCAATGTTGGAAATAAGGTCATATGTATCCTTCCTATTTTACTCATTGAATTTTTCCAAGGCGGTGATGTGAGTATCTCAGTCTTGGCTGCAGGTGTGGGCCATTGGGGAGGGAAAGGGGTGAGTGGGTCCACACATAAAAAGGTGTACTAGAGAATGGTACCACTATAATCAGTGTAAAGAGAGGAATTTAATGGGATATGTGCCAAATAAGGGTGTCAAGAAGGGGGTTGGGTCCACAGGAAAAAAAGGCTTAAAAATGATAGGTATCATTGCGATTCTAGAGAAGAGAGGAATCTAATGAGATAGGTCCTGAATAAGGGTGTCGATGGGACCACTATACTTTTTTATTTTTATTTTTTACTTCTGCAAAGTTATACTCTAGCTTGAATACTGTAGTAACGAATGGGCTGAATTGTTAACAGGAAAAATTATGTAGGAATTTCACAACTAGATTGCATAAGGAAAGGTTTCACTGTAATAGATCTCATATGTTCCTTTTTTGTTATGTTTATTTTCTAGGGGTTAGGTTTTACAGGGTTCCTACAGAAAAGGGTTTGACCTGTGTTAGAGCTCTCTAATATACGTGAAGGGTCAAACAGTAGTACTCGACCCAATATCTCAGGGAACCAACTAAGGAGGCTTGAATGTACCCTTAGTCGCACTACCCGATTACCTAGGTACTAGAGAGTATCTTTATGAGTGTTGTTCTCGGTGTCACTATAAGAGTCAGGTGGTCGATCAAATGGTTTTAGGAGGCTTAGGGGACTCTCGATATAGCTATCAGTACATGGCAGTGATGGTTGTGTACAGATTTTTTTTTATGTGGTACTACTTGAGGGGTACCAATTGGGGTTACAAAGGTTTCCAACAAGGTGAAATGTTTATTTCTAGGAAACCTCGTGAAAGTGTATGTATTTCCTATGTGTAGTATTCCCCACCGCATTTTTACCCACTAAGCGACAGATCTTTGTGCTTTAAAGACACTGACAGTATACATCTCTACCCTAGAAAAAAAATTCCCACAGTTTTCATAGAGGAAAGTGTTCTGATACCACTTCTTAGGTACCAAATCTATTATATTAAGTAGAAAATAGAAATACTGCATAAAAATACCAATGAAACAATAAAATGTAGAGAACCACAACAAAAAATAATACCTTTATTGATGGGAAGCAATGTTCACTTGCCTCTTCAAGGGGGAAACCTCCAATAGAGAAACACGCTATTACAATAATTCTCAATAAAAATATTTATAATGTCTCTTACTCTTATTTATAACAATTCTATCTTCTAAAGAACATTCTAGAGGAAGATCTTTCTAGAAGCGGAAGCTTCTATTAGGTCTTCTTACATTGACGTGTTCACATTTATTAAATAGGCCTTATTAACTAATGTCGGCCTTTATTACATGGAAAATATATTATTCTACCTATGTGAGGGGCTAGGGAGGTTAGGTACCTAACAACACCGCATTGGGGCGAGCCAAAGCGTTCAGGAAAACCGCACAGAATTCAAAAAAAAAGCTGAAAATTTTGTCAAATTTCAAGCTAAATTCAATTTTTAATTGGATGAAAATGAAAATAGGAAGGTATTAAAAAATATACTTTGCCTTATGTCTCGAGGAGGCATGGTTTCATCGTTGAGATAAAATTAAAATTCATTGTAATTTCCAAAATTTGTAAATGTGTGGAATCTACCAATGGAGCTACCAAGTCGATGTAGAGCATCAAAAACAGTGTGTCTTTGGAAGGATGGTGAGGACCAGTGCTTGCTTGAGTGTTTGGAAGCACGGAATGCACTGTAACAATGAAAATTGGTTTGGTAAATTTTTTTTGTTTCCCTACCGCAGTGCACCTTACGACAATGAGGAGCACCAATGTGTAAAGTTCAACTACATTGATGCACTTTATTCAGTGCGTGTAATTTTTACTATAAAGTATGCTTGTGATTTTGAAAATTGATGCACTGATGGATTATTGTTCATGTACACATCGATGCATATCAACCTTAAAGTCAAACCAATAAAAAAACCTCCACAAAAACCTCTAGTCTCCCACCTCCACCGACAACCTCCACTATAAATAGAAAAGGTATACATTTTTTGGGGAGATTCCGTAAAAACCTTCACAAGAAGGTGTTCTTCTTATAGTGGTATAAAATGTGAGATGAAGTATTAATACCATTGAGAACTCGACATACATTTGGATTTTAAATTTGCAACTTCTATAAATTGAAGGTAGACTTGTGTATATTGGACAATCAACGGGTTCATCATGGCAGTTTATCCAAGCAACATTGGCATATATATGTGTTGACATTCCAATTATTATTGTATTTGATCATTAGGGTCTATTGTTGGAAAATATTTTTTAGAACATATATATGATGGAGTGTTCCTTCAAAAGAGTGGCATAGACTTGATAGATTTTCTTTTCAATCGACAGGTTCAAGATAAGAAAAATCAACCAAGGAATATATTGTCGAGTCATGTCGAATATAGTGGGTGTTACATTGTCTTTAGTGGAATTAAAAATATGAAAATGTGAAAGGCATATGAATTCATTCATTATAAAAATAGATTCTTGAGTCAAGTAGAGTTACATTAAGGATAGTCAAGTCGAGTTTTACAGTCAAGTCTGGCAATTTTTAGTCAAGTCCGAGTCTAGTCGAGTTCAAGATTATTCAAGTCGAAAAATAAAAATTGAGTCAGTCATGTATCAACTAATTGAGTCATGATTCACTGTAAAATATGTATTGGAAATGGAGTCAAGAGAAATAAGGAGAAGATTAAACATGGTTTTCCAAGGCATGTGATATTCTCCACCAATGTAATTATAAGTCAGTTTCTATCCGAAGAGATTGGTTCCTTGCTAACATCAGTTGATATGCAGCTAACAACATTTAGTTGATTTTGTAAAAATTTCAGTACTGGAAAATACTCTTTTTCAAATTGAGTTTTAGTTATATTTGAGTCATTTGAGTCATGCACATGTAGTAGAGTCTTAGATTTGAGTCATAGTGAGTCATCCTTCATGTAATAACAATTGCAAACTTGAAAGCCTAAATAAGCATAGCCATGTCTGATACTAGTAGCAGAGTAGTAAGCATATAGACATTAGAGCACTTGATTGAAATATTGAGCATTGATTGAGGAAATTTTGCAGCGGATGATTTGAGCATTTGCAGAGAGAATTGATCATGGAATTATTGCAGTGGTTGAAGGAATTCAAGAAAGATACATCTCATGACATACACACAAAAGAGACTAAAATACAAGATGATAGCACAAGAAATATTGAACTGATTGAGCCCCCTGGTATAAGATTTGTAGAATAGTTCTTGGGTTGTGACCTCGGAATCCAGAAAGTAGAGAAATGGTAGACTAGTCAAAGTGTGGTGATCCACTGTAGGGTGTTGTGCAAGTGCAAGGTGGAGAAAAATGAAGACTCCCTAAATGCATAGGAACCTACCAAATTGAATATGGATTCTAAAGTGTAACAAGTCATAGTAGAATCGTGTATACGTGTATCTTCCTATATAGCTAGCAGTTGTTTCATGTAGCGTAACCAACCCCCAAGCCTAAGCACCACCACCCAAAAATTTCCCTTTAATACCACAATGTAGCATAGCCCATAGCCATGGGTACCTCTCAACCTCGCCTTCCTGAGTGATTTTAAATTTCTAATACCATTCTTATGAATAAAGAACATGAAAATTTACATGAAAATAACAAGAAATGCACATGACTGTAAAATAAAACATATTAGATATTTTTTGGGGGGATTAACTACGTAGAGTAACTCATTAATCTATGACCCATATCCATGAGTATTAGTTGCAACTGACCAATAATTCTCATGATTTCAATAGTCCACTTAGCACTCATTGCATCGGGTGATGCTCATAGGGGTGAAGAAGTGGGATTGAAACCAACGAAATGAATCACATAGAATCAATCATCACTTCTGAGGCTTGCACCTGGTAACCAGGACTTTCCAGGTGGTCACCCATCCCAAGATTCCTCTGGCTCAAGCGTGCTTAGTTGTGGATTTTTCCCCACAATCAAGTCCACTTAACTTGCTACCCCATTTGCAAAACCTTAGCAAGTATTGTGTCTTATGAACTATCCAATTAGAGCTCCCTTCACTCTTATTATTTAAGCATAGAGGGGCTTCCGCAGTGAAACATGTGAGATATTTTTTGGGATTAACTACATAGAGTAAGTCATTAATCTATGACCCATATCAATGAGTATTAGTCACAACTGACCAATAATTCTCATGATTTCAATAGTCCACTTAGTACATATTGCATCGAGTGATGCTCACAAGGGTGAAGAAGTGGGATTGAAACCAGCGAAATGAATCACATAGCACCAATCATCACTTCTGGGACTTGCACCCTGTAACTAGTAATTCCCAGGTGGTCACCCATCCTAAGAATCCTCTAGCTCAAGCGTGGTTAACTATGGATTTTTTACCACAATCAAGCCCACTTAGCTTGATACCCCATTTGCGAGCTTGATCCAGAAGCATCTTGGGATGGGTGACCACCTAGGAATTCCTGGTTACCGGGTGCAAGCCATAGAAGTGATGATTGATGCTATTTGATTCATTTCATTGGTTTCAATCCCACTTATTCACCCCTGTGAGCATCACCCAATGCAATGAGTGCTAAGTGGAATATTGAAATCATGAGAATTATTGGTCAGTTGCGACTAATAGTCATGGATATGGGTCATAGATTAATGACTTACTCTACGCAGTTAATCCAAAAAAATATCTAATGTGTTGCACTACAGAAGCCTCTCTATGCTTAAAAAATAAAACATAACAGTTCATGCACATCAATTAATAACAACAAGCATGTCATAAACTTATCACAAGCATAAATTAAATACATAGTGGAATATAAATTATAGAGAAACATAGAGAGACTTATCTTTAAAATATAGTTACACCAACTGGCTACAGACATTGGACATTCCACCCAACCTTAGACACTATTGTTCTAGCTCTCAACAATAGGTCACCCTTGAGCCAGGGCTATGAATCCACAAGGATGGGTCCTACGTTGACTCTTAGTTTCCGAAAATAGTTTTCTATCAATCTCCCATAGTTTCTCAACCATGCAACAATCTTGTTTTACCATATCTCTTCCTATTTTCCTTGCACAACCGAAAGAAAATAAACCCGCTCCATTGCCATGCAGTCCCTTAGGTTGTCCACCTCTTTCAAGGGCTCCAATCCTACTAGTAAAAAAATATCAATGTTGGCCTCTGAGGATTCTCAGTTGTGGACATGTTTTCTCAATATGTTAATGCATCCCATGCACACATTCCTCAATTGTCTGCTGGAAACACCAATAGTTCCTACAGCCACTAGCCATGGCTCACTACCTCCAGAAATTCATTTTCCATGCCCAAAACCCCACCAAGAGTGAGCAAGAAGAAAAGAATGAATACCAAAGAATGAAGTAACCCCCACTGAGGTATATCATGAATGACAAACATGAAGTTGTAACCAAAATGAATCAACAACAAAAATGAAAATTCCATCCTCAAACAACCCACCAGCAAGGTTTATATAATGACTCTTCAAGGGATAACGTGGACTCCCCAAGAGACTTACATGACCCTTCCCCTTCACACTAAAACAAGGGTAAAAATAGATTATAAACATTATAAAATCATAGACCTTCATCCCCCCTACCTCGTGGAATCATAGCCCCCTGTAACTCTTGTCATTGTCTGTGTCATAGCCAGTGCTATATTTTAGTATTAAAATTTTCAAAGTGATACATTTCATAGGCTCCCTGGCCTTTTCAAATTTTCAGGAACTCTGGAATTTTCATCAATATAAATATAAATATTAATCTGAGGACTCAAAACTGAAGTATTACAATCCTCTCCCCCTTATTTTCGGCACTGTCCTCAGTGCATATACAAAGAAGAAATCATAATCTCAAAAATCCGTGGGTACTCTCCCCGTGTTGTATCCTCATGCTCCTAAGTAGCATCTTTAGGATCGTAACAGGTCCACTAAACCTTTACAAGTTCTAAGACTCAATCTTGGAGCACCTTGACCTTTCTATCCAATATGTGCACCAACTAGACCTAAAAGTGTCCTTCTGGCTCCACCTGAATCAAATTCCAATAAATAACATGGTTAGGATCATGAACATACTTATTAAACAAAGAGATATGAAATGCATTATGCACATTCATGGAGGTAGGCAATGCAATCATGTATGCAAATGGCCCTATTATTTCCAATATCTCAAATGGACCATGGAATATCGTTGCTAGCTTAGTACATCTACCCAACTTCAATGAGCTCTTCTTGGGATTCACTTTCAAGAGTACATGCTCTCCCACCTTAAATTCTCTAGCTATCATATTCATATCCACATAATTCTTTTGTCTATCTTGTGCTTCTTTCAAATTCTTCTTAATTTTGACCATCTGGTCTTCCATATCCTTGAGCAATTCTGGCCCAAGGACTACTCTATCTATTGGTTTTTCCCAACTCACTAGAGTATTGCAATTTTTACCATACAAAGCTTCAAATGGGTGCATCTTCAATGAAGCTTGATACCCATTATTCTAGGCAAACTCAACCAAATGCAAATAATATTCCCACTTATATGGTTTATCCATCGCATACATTCTCAACATGTCTTCAATTACTAATTGACTCTCTATTTCTTCCCATCTAACTGTGGATGGTATGTTGTGCTAAAGTTCACATTTCTACCAAATCCATTAAATAATCCTCTCCAAAAGTTTGAAGTAAACTTTGTGTCTCTGTCCAAAACAATTTCCTTGTGTCTTCCATTCAACCTAGAAATTTCCTTCATATAAATTTCTTCTATATTATTTGTTGCATGAGTTGTCTTTACTGGAACAAAATGAGCAACCTTGGTCAGTTTATCCACCACTAGCATTATTGAATCATGTTTCCTTATTGTCATGGGAAACTTAGTAATACAATCAATGGTTATTACCTCCCATTTACTCTTTAGAATCAGTAATGGTTGTAGCAAACCCGCTAGGTGTCTATGCTCATCTTTCACTCTTTGACATTCCATACATTTGGTAATGTAATCAGCAACATCCTTCTTCATTCTTGGCCAAAAGTACTATCTTCTCAATGTTGCAATTGTTTTCAGATAACTGGGATGTCCGACATATGGAACATTATGTATTTCCTTTAGCACCAAATTATTGAGTTCTCTGGAATCGGGAACATTAATTCTATTATTATGCATAAGTATCTCATCTTCTCCCATCGTGTATTATATAAGTTTCTATTTTACATTTTCCTATTGTAAGTTTTCTTTTACTTGTAGGTAATGTTGGTCTATAACAACAACATCTAAAATTATGCTCCTTAAATCTAACCAATGCATACTAATGGTTGTAGCATGCATGAGATGTACTCTTATGTTGAGTGCATCAACAACTTTATTCTCTTTTCCTTTTATATGCTTGATTTCAAAGTCAAAGTCATGTTCACTTAAGAATTCCATCCATCTTGTCTACCTGGAATTTAAAGTTGGTTTCTCAAAAAGATATTTCATACCACTGTGATTTTTCCTTAATTCAAATTTCTTCCCCATTAAATAATGCCTCCACGTCTTCAATGCATGAACTATGGTAGCAAGCTCCAAATCATGCATGGCATAATTCGTCTCATGTTCTTTAATCTTTCTAGATTCATAACCAATGACATGTCCATTTTGACTTAGAACTCCATCAAGTCCTTATTTATAGGCATCTATACATACCAAAAAAATCTCATTTGGGTCAGCAATATTCAATATAGTGTTGGAACATCAAGCATTGATGATTCATCACACATATCCTCGATTCATTCGGTCGAGAAATCGACCTACATTTAGATACGGTTGGTTGAGTGATCAAATAGATCTCTACATTAGTCGGTTGAGTAGTCTACATGACTGTTAGTTGGATAATTGACCAGTAGTCGAAGATAGTCGGGTGATGGATCGACAAGCCAAACAATCGACTACAAGTTGGACGCGTAGGAGGTCAAGTCGAGTATCCTTGTCGAGCTGACTCGACAACACAAATTTGACGGAGTCAACTCTAAAAATCAATCGTTACATGTGGACAAGATCTTTTGGATCCTATAGAAGTTGGTTAGATCTCGAGGCTATAAATAGAAGACCCCTTGCGTCATTATTATCATGGAGATCAAGAAATAGAACACATAGATCATGTCAGTCAAAGTGTGCAATATGCACTATGATGTTTTGATCATAGTGTGCTCTTCTTAAGTGTTGTAATAGTGTATTTCGACACCACCCTTTTTCTTTGATTTTTTTTCCTCTTTGATTATATGCAGTACTGTATTTTCTGTTTCATGTTGTGTTCCACCCTATTCCCCAACATGGTATCAGATATGATGGTTTTAAACCTTGACCTATTATCTACAAACCTTGATGAGTTGGATTTGTTGTGTGATTGACTCTAGATTGGTGGTTTATTGATTGGAACTTGTTGAAATAGAATATCCTTTGTCCAGATATCGAAAATGACTTCAAATATTGATCTTGTTGTTATAAATTGATCAAATTAAGTAGTATGGGAAAAATATATGGAAACCCTAATGAAGAGAAAAGGATTGTGGCAGTATACAAATATTTTTATTCTAGATCCAACAGACGATTAGGAAAAGTTCATTGTTGAAGGCAAGAAGGATGAGATTGTAGGGCTCATCACTACCTATATCTCATGGGAGATTCAATTTCACCTCACTCGAATCGACTTCCCTCATCAAGTCTAGAAGAAATTTAAGTCGTTGTTCGATCAATTTGACAATAGCCACGTCAAGCACTTGGAGAAAGAGTTGATCTCTCTTGATTCTCATTTATTTGACAGAATAGAGGACTATTTGGCATGTGTCAAAGAACTCCAGTTGAAATTGGGAAAATGTGGAAATAAATATCAAAAGAAGGATGGAAAACTCATCAAGTTGGTCCTGATGAATTTGAGAACACCATTTAACGTGTCTGTGTTGACTTTCTGCACCAATTGGCAAGCACACAAGGAAGATGGTAAGGATTACACCTTTGAAGCTTTCTGTGTTCTTTTGATTACTGATCAACATAGACTACTTGAAGAAGGCAAGCTTGGTGGTAAACATCAATCCCACTTGCTCAAGGGAAAGAGAAATATGGATCCCAGGGATAAAGTACGGTTTGATGCCTCTACACGGAAATTTGCATACCACGACTAGAAACCTCAGAGACAAACCGATGCACCCCAAAAAAGTAGAAAGAAGAATACATTTTAGTATTGTGGAAAGACTAGACCTATGGAGAAACTATGTTATAAGAAGAGAGATGATTTAGAAGAGAAGGTTAAACACCTTGAAGGAAACATGTCCAATGAAATTTGACCTGCTGATAATTTCACCTTCCAAGTCAGATATTCTCAAGCCTTGATGTCTCATTTTGTGCAGAACGAAAGGGTATTCAAATCTAGGTGCACACATCAAATGGCCAAGGATGTCTCCTTTCTCATGTGGTTGGATGAATCTAAGGAGAGGAAAATATATATTGTTGATGATATTGTTATGTATGTTGTTGGTCAAGGTGATTTTACCTATCGACATCTATTATGTGCCAAATCTCAATGCCAATATGTTGTTTGTTTCTCAATTAACACATACATGTAAGACTGTGGAATTTTGTCCATATTGGTTCTATGTTCATGATTTGAAGAAATGCAATTCGATTTTCGGCGGCTGGCTTCTCGACCTGATGGACAATGTTAGCACTAAAAGTCACACCTAGACTGTTGTAGGTGTAAGCCTAATACCTATCAGAATGTAAAGGATAATTTTTTATAAAATGTGGAAAATGGATGGAAAACTCAATTAAAGATGTCAATCACAGATGATTCCATGTAATACACACCAACAAACAAGGCCTTGAATAGCT
>SNQJ01S0153265.1:0-22789 GCA_010110895.2 Picea sitchensis | reverse complement strand
TAAGTTTCTATTTTACATTTTCCTATTGTAAGTTTTCTTTTACTTGTAGGTAATGTTGGTCTATAACAACAACATCTAAAATTATGCTCCTTAAATCTAACCAATGCATACTAATGGTTGTAGCATGCATGAGATGTACTCTTATGTTGAGTGCATCAACAACTTTATTCTCTTTTCCTTTTATATGCTTGATTTCAAAGTCAAAGTCATGTTCACTTAAGAATTCCATCCATCTTGTCTACCTGGAATTTAAAGTTGGTTTCTCAAAAAGATATTTCATACCACTGTGATTTTTCCTTAATTCAAATTTCTTCCCCATTAAATAATGCCTCCACGTCTTCAATGCATGAACTATGGTAGCAAGCTCCAAATCATGCATGGCATAATTCGTCTCATGTTCTTTAATCTTTCTAGATTCATAACCAATGACATGTCCATTTTGACTTAGAACTCCATCAAGTCCTTATTTATAGGCATCTATACATACCAAAAAAATCTCATTTGGGTCAGCAATATTCAATATAGTGTTGGAACATCAAGCATTGATGATTCATCACACATATCCTCGATTCATTCGGTCGAGAAATCGACCTACATTTAGATACGGTTGGTTGAGTGATCAAATAGATCTCTACATTAGTCGGTTGAGTAGTCTACATGACTGTTAGTTGGATAATTGACCAGTAGTCGAAGATAGTCGGGTGATGGATCGACAAGCCAAACAATCGACTACAAGTTGGACGCGTAGGAGGTCAAGTCGAGTATCCTTGTCGAGCTGACTCGACAACACAAATTTGACGGAGTCAACTCTAAAAATCAATCGTTACATGTGGACAAGATCTTTTGGATCCTATAGAAGTTGGTTAGATCTCGAGGCTATAAATAGAAGACCCCTTGCGTCATTATTATCATGGAGATCAAGAAATAGAACACATAGATCATGTCAGTCAAAGTGTGCAATATGCACTATGATGTTTTGATCATAGTGTGCTCTTCTTAAGTGTTGTAATAGTGTATTTCGACACCACCCTTTTTCTTTGATTTTTTTTCCTCTTTGATTATATGCAGTACTGTATTTTCTGTTTCATGTTGTGTTCCACCCTATTCCCCAACATGGTATCAGATATGATGGTTTTAAACCTTGACCTATTATCTACAAACCTTGATGAGTTGGATTTGTTGTGTGATTGACTCTAGATTGGTGGTTTATTGATTGGAACTTGTTGAAATAGAATATCCTTTGTCCAGATATCGAAAATGACTTCAAATATTGATCTTGTTGTTATAAATTGATCAAATTAAGTAGTATGGGAAAAATATATGGAAACCCTAATGAAGAGAAAAGGATTGTGGCAGTATACAAATATTTTTATTCTAGATCCAACAGACGATTAGGAAAAGTTCATTGTTGAAGGCAAGAAGGATGAGATTGTAGGGCTCATCACTACCTATATCTCATGGGAGATTCAATTTCACCTCACTCGAATCGACTTCCCTCATCAAGTCTAGAAGAAATTTAAGTCGTTGTTCGATCAATTTGACAATAGCCACGTCAAGCACTTGGAGAAAGAGTTGATCTCTCTTGATTCTCATTTATTTGACAGAATAGAGGACTATTTGGCATGTGTCAAAGAACTCCAGTTGAAATTGGGAAAATGTGGAAATAAATATCAAAAGAAGGATGGAAAACTCATCAAGTTGGTCCTGATGAATTTGAGAACACCATTTAACGTGTCTGTGTTGACTTTCTGCACCAATTGGCAAGCACACAAGGAAGATGGTAAGGATTACACCTTTGAAGCTTTCTGTGTTCTTTTGATTACTGATCAACATAGACTACTTGAAGAAGGCAAGCTTGGTGGTAAACATCAATCCCACTTGCTCAAGGGAAAGAGAAATATGGATCCCAGGGATAAAGTACGGTTTGATGCCTCTACACGGAAATTTGCATACCACGACTAGAAACCTCAGAGACAAACCGATGCACCCCAAAAAAGTAGAAAGAAGAATACATTTTAGTATTGTGGAAAGACTAGACCTATGGAGAAACTATGTTATAAGAAGAGAGATGATTTAGAAGAGAAGGTTAAACACCTTGAAGGAAACATGTCCAATGAAATTTGACCTGCTGATAATTTCACCTTCCAAGTCAGATATTCTCAAGCCTTGATGTCTCATTTTGTGCAGAACGAAAGGGTATTCAAATCTAGGTGCACACATCAAATGGCCAAGGATGTCTCCTTTCTCATGTGGTTGGATGAATCTAAGGAGAGGAAAATATATATTGTTGATGATATTGTTATGTATGTTGTTGGTCAAGGTGATTTTACCTATCGACATCTATTATGTGCCAAATCTCAATGCCAATATGTTGTTTGTTTCTCAATTAACACATACATGTAAGACTGTGGAATTTTGTCCATATTGGTTCTATGTTCATGATTTGAAGAAATGCAATTCGATTTTCGGCGGCTGGCTTCTCGACCTGATGGACAATGTTAGCACTAAAAGTCACACCTAGACTGTTGTAGGTGTAAGCCTAATACCTATCAGAATGTAAAGGATAATTTTTTATAAAATGTGGAAAATGGATGGAAAACTCAATTAAAGATGTCAATCACAGATGATTCCATGTAATACACACCAACAAACAAGGCCTTGAATAGCTTCAAATCAATTTTTAAGAGATAAAGTGATAGATGGAATACTTAACAAGGAAAGTTTAATATGCATATCATTTATATTAGGTAACAATGATACACATATGAAGAAAACTCTTTGAATAAGAACCTCTTAAAATCAAAGAGAAAATAACTCTGATAAAATTGCATACAATATCACAATAAATCCTTTATTGCAATAAAGAAAAAAAATCCATATGAATCTTTCAAAATAGACTGATATCAAAGTAAGACAGCAAAAGATGGTAATGAGAAGTAAAATTTATTTCCACCATTAAAAGTATCTTGGATCTCGTCCATACAATAGGAGAAAATTCTGCTACAAAAGACAATATCAAAATAAGAGTTTTTTTGTCACACCATTAGAACACTCTTTAGTATTACAATTCCCTTTAAATAGATAAAAATATCAATGCGAGCTTTACAATCTGCCCCTCAACTTCCTCATAGGATTCCCATGCCTAAGGGAAGCATGGAAACAGGTGTACAACCAAAAAGAAACAAACTGATGTTTTAAAGGAGGATGTTGGCAACGTATGCAACAATCTTTAAAAGCTTGATGATGTATCCATAAGAGTGGAGCTTCTTGAGGCAGGTGGCCTCCCAAAGTGAAATTGATCCTCTAAGTGTTGGTATGAATTCGTCTTGACAATTGGCAGCTCCCTTTCCCTCTAAAATCTTCAAATACCTGAGTTCGCAGCGCAGCGCTACAAACTGTCCTGAAACAGCCAGTTCATAGCGCCAATGATTCCAGGCACTGCAAACTTTCTTGTAGCAGCCTATTTCACTTTTTTCAAAGCTTCAACATCTCAAAACATATAACAGGAGTCCATACATGCAACAAAACTTCATTATCTTGATATACAATTGGAGGGAAAACACCAAAACTTCTAGTTATAGTTCAAAACTCATAACCATCACCAAAATGTTGTAAATGCATATAACAGAAACTTTGACCAAAATTAATGTTGGTTTTGGAAGATCAATGTATTTATATTTTTGGTCTGGAACTTCTTCTAGTAGCCACCTTGGCCAGCATGTCTAAGTTTCTCTTTGCCAATTCTTCTCTGAAAGGTTGTAACTTTGCCTTCAATTTTCTAATTTCAGCTTGATGGGTTATGTTCTGCCTGTAGATATTCTTGAGCTGCATTTGAAGGGGTAAAAATATTTTAGTCAAGATATTCTCTTCATACATTTCCATCATCTCCTTAAGATTCATCCTGGAACCCAAGTCTTCCTTCTTAAACTTATCAGTTTTATCTCTTGCTTCCTTAAGCTACCTCTTGAGCCTTTTGAAGGTGGGGTTCCTTTCATGTTGAGGAGTAGTGATGTCAATAACTTCTATAGGTTGCTTAGAAGACTGATATTTACCTTTTTGTTGGGATGAAGTCTCTGTTGTATCATCCTTCACAAGTACATGTTTCTTAGTTGTTTCTCTAGTAAAAGGTCTTCTAGGTTTAACCTTGTCTGCAACAATGGATGGGGGAAAAACAAGATTTTTTCCTTTCAAGCCTCTTGGTTTGCTTGAAGGAATATCCATGAGATTAGGATCTTCCATAGGTTAATTTTATATATCTGGAGGTTGTGAAGGACCACATGTTTCTGCTTCATTAGTATCTCTGACATTTTTATCACTCCTAGTCACCCTTTTCTTCTTGTTGGCCTCTGAATGCACAGTCCTCTCAATAGGAGGCGGATTTTTTCTCTTGGACTGTGGAGTGGGAGAAATATCTAACTAAAAATGTGATGAAGTTAGAAAAGTTTCCCAATCGATTTTATTTTTCCTTAAATCTTCCATTAGTAACAACTTGATAAGGCCAGAGTGAAAGACACTGGTATCTACCTGCTTTGACTTTGCTTGGACTTTGTCTAACATCTTACCAATGCTTCTAAAAAGATAGAATGGAATGTTCATGGATTCTTTTCCTTTGAAGTGTAACAATAACCTGATGTGTTATTGGTATACCATAGTGAACCTCCCCTCACATGTGAAGTATCTCTGGATAACCATGAGCATCTTGTCAAAACATTCAAGCATGTGACTTCTAGGCACTCCTTTGGACAAGTTGTCCTCCTGATATTCTGGCTTAAAGAAATCCTTTGAGAAGGAAGAGTTTGATGACATGGATTTAAACCATTTCTCCCCACATTTAGGTATCTTTGTTGCAACAGAGATGGAATGATCTGAAACCTCAAATTCTAACATCCCCACTTTAGTTTTAGTCCCATTAAAATTTAATGCAAACTCTTTGGCCACTTCTGGATGTCCTCTCTGCATATTTTGACAAACATTTAGACAACCTACCCTCTGAAAAGCTTCCCTGAACAATGGTTCAGATTTAATGAGCTGCATATCATAAGGTTCATTCCTCACAATATCCCCTCCCTTGTGAGTCTTGTTGTTTTCATGACTATCCATAATCATTTCTTGAATAATATGTTTTGTAGTTTGTTATGACAGTTGGTGTGTGAAAACAGAGTACACAGGAATCTTAGGATTTAATGATAGAACTATTTTCATAGAGTTTACCTTGTCCACAAATTTATACACATCAGTGGTATGAGATAGAGCACATTTAAAAAAAGGAGGAATAAAGGAACAACCACTAATATTTGTAATCAAATGAAGACAAGTGATATTTCTTTGCTAAAACAGATTTTCAGTAACATAAATATCAGTTTGCATCTCCAATGAGGCATGCAATTTAAGCTTAGTTCTACAAATGATTAACCATATTCCTCATGTTGATTGGGGTCTCATTCAATTTGTCAAGACTGAGTTTCAAATCGATGCAAAAGATGAGGGTTTCAACAATTCTGGAAACACGGGATTTGTAGCGCCTAGTTTGCAGCGCACGCTGGTGATGCAAAGTCAAATCAATTTGTTCGTAGTGCTGACATATCAGTGGGACAAGTGGCTTATTTGCAGAGTAAAATATAAGGTGAATTTAATATAACAGTCTGTACTGGTGGGAAAAATTTATAGCACCATAGAAATGGATTTGAGAGTTGGTAACAAATGATCTTGAACAGTTCACAGTGCCAGTAAATTAAGCAGCATAAAATCCCCTTTCAACCTTTGAACAACATGGAGATCATCAAGGAGTACCTAATACACCTAAGTTTGATGTTGGTGCTTGTGAACCTGTGTTGATCTATTTGAAAGTCATCCAAACTCAACGATAATCTTCAGCTAGTTTGCAACGCCAGTTTGCAATGCTAGTTCACAGTGCCAAGTTCAAAAATCAAATAGCACAGTTCAAGGAGATTGTTATAAATTCTATGATAAAATCTTGAAAATCTAATTAAATGGAGGTGCTTAAAACCATAAAATTCCCATTGACACGTTTCTTAGTTGCAATAATGAAAGATGAGTGCATGAGGTACTCATAAGTATGTTGTGCACTTTCCTAATGAGTTGGAAGAAAATACATCTAACTTTTGACTTGAAATCTAAATGGTTGAAAAGTTACAAAAGGAAAACTTGTGTACAACTGGAGGTAGGACATGTCATGGTGATGATTTTAAGATCAAGAGTGTAACTCATAAGGACCATTATCCTTGTCATGATGAATAATCGTATAACATAAAGACTCTAAACCAAGGCTACACATTACTTTTGCTTATACAAATCAAACTTTGAGTTATGACAACAAAAAGACCCAAAACCTAAGGCTTATAAAACCCTATGACTTCAAATAAAACAAAACCAAAGTGTTTTTGACCCCCTACAATTATATGTGCTAACAGTCAGCTTATACAAATTATGTGACACAAATTGACCTAACACTGAACTGACTACACTTGTTCTCACACTTATGAAATAAATTGAATTTGGCATGAGTGACTCAGACACCTGAATTTCCAAAGTCTGCAGGAAATAGCAACTCAAAACATAGTTGTTGGTTTACAAAAGGTGTTTCCCCCTGAAGGATTTTGTAAGGGTTGTGTGTTTGGGAAGCATCATCAGGAACCATTCAACTCTTGCAAAGTGTGGTGAGCACAAAACCTACTAGATCTATTTCATAGTGATGTATGTTGCATCAATCTATCTCACTGGAAAATGCAACGTATATTCTTCCCACTTTCATTGATGATTTCTATTGCTTTACATGGTTTTAATTTATGAAGAACAAGAACCTTGTCTTTGAAACGTTCAAGGAGTTTAGAGCCTTTGTTGAAAAGAAATATGGTCGACCCACAGAGTACCTAAGATCATAAAATTTTGGTGAGTATGTAAATCGACATTTTGAAGAATACACGGTTTGATCTGTTATTAACTACCATCAGTCAATTCCTCATACCCCTTAACAGAATGGAATTGTAGAACACAAGAATCAGACGTTAGTCAAAATGGATATTTTTCTTTTGCGGGCTAAAGATATTCATTCTCATTTATGGGATGAAGCGATGTATTTTATAAACTATCTACTCAATCAGCATCTCGACTCAAGTGGTTCCTTTCATGACTCCATCCAAAATGATGGTGTGGAAAGAATCCTTTAGTCGGACACCTCTATGTGTTTGGATTTGTTTCTTGGGCTCACATTTCTAATGATTGTAGATAGAAGTTGGATACAAAGATGCATGCTTGTACTCCTATGATGGGATATAAAGGAGTCGAAAGCACGATTGACTATTTGATCTTATCAAGCGATCATTATGGGACAAAGTAGCGGTTTGATGAGAAGTCTTAAGGAATTAATATGTTGAATGCCTCCTCTAGATTTTTGCAGGATGATCCCTTTGATGTTGACTTTGAAACTGGTTCTCCTATTCCATATTTTAGTCCTTCAACTGGACAGTTGGAATTTGTTCATGTTGTTTTGACTAGATCATCAACCTCTGAGTCAACTATTTTTTCTTCCTTTGTCTCGACTAGTCCACCAACTGAAGACCCTCCAACTTTTGATTGAACTGTTAGTAGTGAACAATTGTTCACCCTTTTATTTTCTACCTAGATGGGATGCTAAGAAAATTGAATTTATTGGAGTTGATGTCAAGGATGTTTCCTCTGGATGACAAACTCAAAGTCAAAAGAATCATGCTAGCATTGCATTGATGAGTCGTGTACTTGAAACTTCTAATCTTATTTCCTACTCAGGTGTTGAAGGATGCCCTGAATGGGAGCAGGCTATGAAAATAGAAATGGATTCTTTGTCAAAGAATCACAATTGGGACTTAGTTCCTCGACCACAAGGAAGAACATTGTGAAGTGTCTATGGGTCTACATGACCGATTGCCTATGAAGGTGTTATTGAGCAACATAAATCATGCCTAGTTAAGAAGGGATTTTTTCAATGGGAAGGCATCGAATACATTGAACCCTTTTCTATGTTTTTAAATATAAAATATGTTAAACTAATTCTTTCCTTATTACTTTCGTTTTGGATGGAAAATCCATCAAGTGGATGTGAAGAGTGTTTTTCTTCAGTCCAGGACCTATGTTGGACACACCTACCACACTTAGAGGTGAGGTGAATGAGTGTCAGGAGCTCTTTTTAAAAACTTCCCTCTTACACAAAACTCATTAGTTAGCATTCAACTTTTAATCATTACTCATTGTTGTCATTTATAACCAATTATATGTGAGCATATGTCAGCAACATATATCAAAAATATATCATCAACAATTCATCACCACAAGGAACACAAGATGTATGTACAATTTTATTTTCTTCTGAACTACAATCCTTGGGGTTTCAGCAACAATTGAATAGGTACAACTCTACAAGAACACTAACTCTATATGCAAGACTCAGCCCACATCCTCGGCACCAAGCGAGATGAGGGGCAACCAATCCTCCACCGAGATAATAATCTATCAATTTACACTGCAATGGGTGGTAAACACACATATGTCGTGCCCTACGGTGAGTACAACTTTAGCATGTCTGATGCGGTCTATGTACTACATCTTAAGTATACCTCTCTGAGCAACTGGGGTTTATCCTTTTCATCAAAATGCTCGGATCATACGCAGCCTGCAAACACATTTTCTTATATTTCGCGATCATTCGACCCGCAGTTAAGTCACAACACATCCAAGAATCTCTCCAATAGCGCTCCGTACATCCTCAACCATACAATATTAATGTTATTCAATCATGTATAAACAACAAGAGTATTAATAGCCCAGCCATCATATCAATATTGAGTCACAAGAGTGTTTATCACTCCATAAACCAACACATGCCTCATCACAACAACCATACCAATAATGCCTCAAGCATTTCACCTCACAACAAACAAGAGCGTTCATCAAGACGATAATGCAACCATACCGGAGTTTCTATGGAAGATGTAAGGCCATCTAGAGATGCATGTAAAGACACCTTCAATCATCCAAAGAGCTTGTCATTAGCTCAAACACAGATATTCAGACCTCATCGCGGCCATGCACCATGTACTCATTCATCCCGCGTATGTAAGCTCACGGATCCATGCGACCCACATACCTTAGAGCCTGGGGTTTACGAATGCTCCGAGGACTTAAATGCGTCATGACCCTCGAGACTTCGCAGGATTGTAATGTAAGCTCCCTTGATATCGTCGGACCATATCTCTCGAATATATATCAATCATGATAGAGAAATATATCTTCAACCGGTGTTATTCACAAAGAGCCTAGCCTCTTGTTTATACTCTTCATCTTCTAGGTCATTTAACCCATTTCTAGTTCATTTATCCTATTTTCCTTATTTTTAAGGGTTAACCACTTTCTATAAATAGAAAGTTATCCATTATCCTGATAAAATAATCCTTCTTGATTTGTCACTTTACTTTATCATTAAAATAGCCGTTCTTCTTTTCAAGCACTTTGACCTCTTTTACCTTTTGGGGCTTCAAAGCCATCATATGGGGTCCTCAACGATAAGGTCATAACTCTCAAACCGTGAGGGTGTGTGGCATTCCACATATCATAGAAAATGGCATGACAAGCACTATCCATCTAGGATAGTTTCACCAACAAAGTCCGCAATCTTCATTTCATTATTCACATACAAGCATGGTTTCTCTCAACCACAGCTCAACCACAAAGCATCTTTCATGAGGATTTCACCATAAGGGGACCACTTTGGAGTTCATCCATTTATTGCTTCTTCTTAATCATGACAAGACCGTAGGAGTCATCAAACTATGAATAATATATCAAAGAATCCATTTCATCATGTATCAATGACGACTCGTTGATCCATATTCATCTATAATATCTTGATCCATCTTCATCAGTTGGTTTCCACTTGACATATATCATCATTCTCATCAAGGAAAATACGTATACATTGTTCATCAATCATCAATCAATCAATCCATTTCCATCAATCAATCGCATGACATCAATTAATCCGCTCCAATCACTTAACATAAATCCATTGACATCAAAATAATCAAACCATTGGCATGAATGACAACTTATGATCAACAATCTCCCCTAAATGATGGAAATACCAACATTGATGTCGAAAGCACCTATCATTGATGTCAACATGTATACAGGAATACTCTCCATCAATAGTCATCAATCACAACCATGTGACTATCTCTTCTCATTAATATGTCTTCCTATCAATAAACATCAATCACACCAATGTTATTATCTCCCCGACATCAATGGAAAGAGCCATTCTCCTCTTGAGTTACTCCCCTTCTTGAAATATCAGCCAGGGTTGCTCTATCTTGTTCTAGCGAATAATCTATCCCTTTGAACAAGGATATCGAAATCTGATGTATGTTGAAAATACATTGCTCATGCTCCTCCTATGGCCATTGCTCCTCCTGGAATTATTCCTCTGTGCTTTCTTTCCTCAAGTATAGAGATATTTTATAGGTATGCATATAATAAGTATTTCCTCCTAGAATCATAAGAATAATAATGACTCCCCTATGGGTATGTCTCCCCTATTTTTCAATTGGATCATAGATCAACCACTCTCTCTATAACAATCCTTGGAATTATTCATCCATCAAACTTGTGCCATACCATACATCCAAGGAAACAAAGATATGTCAATAATGAAATGAGAATCATGAATAATATATCAACCAGAGGTACATCATGCACAACATCCGTATTGCGGTAACCATGTCGTCAGCCAGATATCATCCACGGAATGTATCCACCATATGCCAACATGTGCATCTACACACCAATTATGCCAACCATGTGCATCTATCAATATGCCAAACAAATACCATCTATGAGTGTACCATGCATCATCACTTGCACCAAGAAAGTATATTAACCATGCATCAACAAGCTATGACTCCTCAATGATGTCTGACATGATATCAACTCAACTCACCAACTAAATGTCTCAATGGCAAAGCCCAACCACATGCAAATGCATGCACCATGATATCAACAAGTCTTCTAATAATACATCATAAGATATTTCAATGAAACTCAAATATGTACCGACCATGTACCCCAACATATCAACATCAATCCATACTCGTAGGTTGGAGTGCCATGCACCCAAAGATTTATTTACATCATCACCTTACATGATCTAACATGGAACCATGAAAACACAGCAAAAGCGATGTCGGAACCTACAATAAACAATGTTAGACTCTGCATCATTGAGTTATACCAACATATCAAGCTACAATCCATGTACATAGCATTTTTCTCAAGGCTTTACAACATATCTGTGATGCGCTGCCTGTGACTCATGTATGTAGGCAACCTATTCAAGGTCAGCTTTATTATTGTATGTGATCCCATTGTCACCCATGCGGTATGCCTCTACATGGATAACACACTTGAACTCCTTTTCAATCTTTCATTTTGATCATCTTCTTCACCCACTTTTTGTGATGTCCTGCTCCTCGAGCGGGCTCTGAGCTTCCATCTTTTCCAAGATGTCTCCCTCTCTTACTTCCATTCCTTCTTCTAGCCATGCTACATGTAGAAGTCCTCAACATGGACTTTCTTCTTGTGTTCAAACAATCCTAGGATTTGTGGCCAAAATCCACTACGGTTGTATCATCTCATTGGTGTTCTGAGTGAGCAGTGATGTGTCCTCTTGATCCGCATCTCCAACAACACAGTGTTATAAAATCTTTCATTAACATCTCCTTTCGCCATCTACATTCAAAATATTTGTGACCATATTCATTACATGAATAAAAATGCCCATGAAAATGCTTTCATGCCAACTTTGGCACGGTGTCCCAAGGATAGCTTCTTGATGTCTTCCTTGCTTTGTTCTTTGGAATTTTATTTGCCTTGTGTAGATGGATTCTTTGCAACATTATCTTCTTACTTTGATGGACTTACCTCGTGCTTATTTGAGGTTCTTGCTTCGACATATGTAGCTTCTTCTTTGTATCAAGACTGGTTATCAAATGGGTGATGTTTGATTTTCAGATCTCGTCAAGATTCTTGAGCTATTTAGGAATTTGTTTGACTTTTCTACCTTCTTTCTAAGGTCAACAATTTCAGATTCAAACTTACAACATGACTCTTCAGCTTTTCGTTTATGTGATTCTTCAATGGTTCCTCTATTCTTTTGGCTTCTTCAATTTGGGTCTTGATAATATGATACGTGTTTTGGTCATCCCTATGATCATTAATGATGTAAAACCTATCTATTTCCTTTAGAAGGTTCAGTGGCACAGTTCTGAAGAGAAGGGAGAAGAATTTTTCACGAGAAAAGAAGTTGCATTTTCTGTGTAAAGGCAACATAAAAAGGAAGTTCGTAGGATGCCTATATATTAGGGTGTGAGAATGATTGATTCTTACTTGTTTGCGCCACTTAAGTCTTGACGTTACATGATCTCTATAAGAAGGAATGTGAAGAATTCTTGCACGTGGGAAAAACGAGCGTTCTCGAATCTTCTAGAAGGAAAACTTCCATGGTGAGGGGTGGCATCGAATGGTTTGGATCTTACCGCTTTCATGATTTAGTGGGATCATCCTAACCTCCTCACCTGTATCCTCTTCAACTTATAAAAATAAAGGAGCTCTCATGGAGAAGGGGTTCTTGAGCTTAGCTTTTGTTGGCTTGGAATTAATGGCATTGGTTGGAATTGACTGAGATTTGCCTTTGTCAGAATATATTGTGGAATATTAGCTCAGGATCTATGCTCGAGGAATCCTTGGAACAAGAAGTGTGTGGGAGCGAAGGGCAGGTTGGAAGGGACTTTGCGACATCAAGGCCATGGTTTTTAATCTCTCTTTCACATTTAATATGATCTGAGTAATATGATTCTTTCCTATATAAATCTTGTTGTGTTTTTGTTAATGGGATTCATGGGTATACATAGGTTTATATTGAGTTTATGCTATTGCTATCACTTTACGGTTGGTTGTGTTCTTTTGTAAGTTCATCATTGTATGAGCATTAGACCGACGCTAGGATAAGCGATGGCAAAGGAAGAGTATTTATTTAAGCGGTATGTCACCCATCCTGCTTTAGTTAGTAAATTCAATATCTAAAACTCCCAAGGAAAGCATCATGTTAGGGTATTGTTTCAATTCTAGATCTAGGTGGATCTAGGGAGATCGGTCAATGTCTTGCACCTACCGATTGATTCGATAACAAAATTAGCTGACTCAGGGGAGCGATTGTTTCCCTAGTTAGTCTAGTTTCCCCTTCTTTGATTTCTTGATTTAAGTCTTTGGTCTGTAAGTCCATCGGGACTCTTTGGATCTAGAAGTTCGCTTAGATTCCCTGTCCTTTCAAATTTTTCTTTGATTAGGACGATTTCGCCTTTGTACCTCTCTGTGGTCTACGAGAATCATTGATGTTCGTACCCTGTTGTTAGGTTCAGTGCAAACTTCTGTACCTACACCAATGTCAGCTTCTTGAGAATTACCTGTTCACCATGTATGATATCTTCGAAATTTTGCGAACTTGTTTGTAAACTTTTGGATTGGGTCTTGTCATCTTTTTTTGATGACCGGTTTTTCTTTGTCGACTAGATTGAGCTTTTGGAGTCTATATTGATCTATTTATAGTCTGTTTGACATCCTTTGAGTTGATTTTGAAGGGATTAGTCTCTTGCTTTGAGTGTCTTTCAATTCTAAAGCGTGTGTTTTTCTTTAAAATTGTTTAGAGAAAGATTAGATTCATGTCAGATGGTTAAGCTTTAAAAATAAAACTTTTAGTTTGGGTTTCTTTGTTTTAAGAAAGTTCATTATTTCTTTTAATTGAAAAATTTGAAACAAAAGAACGAATTTCTTGCTATATTAGATTGGGGAGCATCCTTGCATTTGAAGTGAGTGAAGTACTGTGATTCTTGGCATTTTTATCTTAATTATGAAAAAATTTCCCCCTCATCGGTAAGGGGGCCATGAATGTCGTGCATTGGTGTGTTACCTTTTCTCATTTCTTGAGAATCTTGATATTGATAGTTTAATATATTTTGGGACATCATGCATATGAGATGATAAAAAATTCTCCTTCGTAGCATAGCTTTCATGAAATGAAAAGATTGCATCTTCATACTTTGCATGAATTTTTCAGTCGGTCAAAACACCATATTGTCCCGCCATCTTCCTTTTGAGTAATGAAAACCTTAAAAATAAAGTGCTTATAAAAGTTGATTAGACACATTTTATATTTTTGAGTAGAAAAGAAACTGCACTATAGATTGGTTGTAGGACTTTGGAATAGGTGTGAAGATAACTTACCAAAGCTGCAAACAAACATGGGATCTTGAGTTAGGGTGGTTGATCCGCGTTTTGATCAACGGGAAGCCCTTCTCACACAGGGTCAATCGAAGTGCGCGTGAGGTGGCGAGAGTTACTCACCCTGCTTTGTTGGTCTTGGGGTATAGATTACATGTATTATGGGGGTATACCCACAATGATGATGAGTGGAAGCCTTTCAAAGTTGATTTCAAGCTAGATACACTACCTTTGCGCATGGATCAGAATGCGTAGGCTATTTCCCAAGGCATCGTTGTAGTGATCGGTAACCTTAGTGGCCTATCTCTCTAGGTTCTTTTTACGAGATGGCTACGTGGCAGGGGCAAGTCTTCCCGCGGTACTTGGAATCGGCGTTGGCCAAACTCCTCGGGCTCCTTGGAGGTATACCCGCGATTATGTGTGGGAGCTTGCGCGAGGGTGTAAGACCATTAACCAGTGTCAGGTAACTTTTTCACCCGTCTATCTCAGCCCCTGCTTGCTTTGTTCCCGCGGCGTTGGTTCATCACCAACTTCAGGTATTGCTCATTGTGAGAAGGGTTTGTTTGTTGGCTTGCTTCCTAAATTTTTAGCATGTGTTGTTTGTTTCCCTAGTGGAGCTCTGGGTTGGATTTGTTAATGGCGTTAGTTCACGGAATGACCAATGAAGGAACCCTGCTCCAAGGGAACCTTTTTTTCCCTCTTATCGACGGTCCTCCTCACCTCGCTACTTTGGAGCCTTCGAGGTCTCGGTTGGATTACCGGTCACGGTTGTTTTCCTTTCGGGTAATCGAATCTCGCGGTCAGATGTGATCATGAGCACTTCCCCAGAGCATCAACCTGTTGATCCTTCACCTTCTTCACGGTAAGGTCTTCTTCGCCTTCTTAACTTGCAAGGTCACCTTTAGTTTCATCTTCTTAGATGGGAGTGAAAGTTAAAGGATGAGTTAGGAGCGGGTGAATAAGAAGAAGAAGAAAGAAAAGAAGAAGAAGAAGAAAATTAAGCAAAAGGATCAGAAGAAACTTCCAGCCACTTTTCCAAACATGTTGGAAAACAACCGATTACTGTTAATTAAGTGGAAGTGTGTTGATGATGTCAGATCACCCAAACAACACATGTGAAGTACCCTTCGCGGGCTTTGTAGTCAATATGTAAGGAATGCCACAGGTCATCAAGGTTATAGAAGCATGAATCACCATCCCTCGCCAACCCACATCGTTAGCCTCTGAACAACATGCTAATGAATTCTCGTCGATTAGTCATGATACGGTTGGGAAGATGAAAGTAGAGTCAAGTTCCCATTTTTGTTATGCAAAGGGAGTCATCTCACTCACTCTTGTCCTCATATGGATGAAGCCACCGAAATTGCGGAAGACATGACTGTTTCCAAACCTCAACTTCTAGCTACTAATCGAAAGCTTACTCTCAAATCACCTGTGGTTGATGGAATGATCACTCTGAGGATCCTTCACGGTCAATCCGGGTTGATCATGTTGTCAATATGGTCCCGTCCTTAGTTGAACTAGTTGAAAAGTGGTTGATCTGATCCCATCCTTGGTTGATTCCACTCTCCTGTTGGAGAGTGACTCTAAAGCGGTCGATTTTTTTTCCACCTGTCGACCCCATTTTCACTTTGGAGAATTAAACCCAAGTGGTCATTCTGATCTCGTCATTGGTCGATTCTACTCTACCGCTAGAGAGTAAACTCATTTTTTCCCATGTTTTTCTCATTGATGAGATCATAATAGGTGTCGGGGGTATTCCTCCTTCTCACGACAGGAACCCCCTCAAGTAATGAGGCCATCTGTTTAGGTGCGATTATTGCTAAGCTGGACCTCATCTCCCTCTCGATCACTGTCGGATTACAACCGCAGGGTTTGTGGTCAGGCTGTTCCTTGGGCATTGATAGATGAAGGTGTGTTAGATTGGTATTTTGTCCTCTTTAGCAGCAGAAGCTTTGGGTTGTCCTCAGCTTGCACCGATTACCCATAATCTATTAGCTTTCAACAAAAGAACCAATCAAACTTCAGGGACCCTTCCTCAGTTCCCTATAAATTTCGGAAGGAAAAGCGTCTTTGTGTCATGGTCATCTAAAGACCCCTTGGATTTTTGCTTTACTCCTTGGGAGAGATTATGTCTATGTAATGAAAGCTATTGTGTCTACTATTTTCATGTGATATCTTTCCCTCATGATGGATGAGTTGTGACTGTTGAACAACTTTCATTCATTAACCCAGCCTGGATTGCCTCCACGAATGGTTCTTATATAGGCCCGGTGTGCCCCATACGGGTCAATTAATGGCGTTACGTATGGCTTCAACCACGATGACTTAGATCCGATTGGTTGACATGGTGATCTCTTCCGATAGGGTTGTTAGAAGATGATCTCTTTACTCCTGTCGCGTCCCTCGACATGGTGTCATTCAGTGTGTTTCTTCCTTCGGTGAAGACCTCTTGGAAGCCATAACCCGGTTTTGTCCTTGACATGGTGTCATTCCATGGCGATCTTGGAACCCTTGATCAAGAAGAGAGGTTGGAGATAGTTTTTGCATCCTCACGAAGACGGCTCTCGTTAAAATGAAAGCAGAGGTCTTTTGAGGCATGATTTTCTGGTTCCAAGCTCATTCAAAAATGAAATGACCTTGAGGCGATTTTAGATTTCAAGCTCATTAAAAATGGAAACCAGCCTTGAGCATGATTTTCTTATTTCAAGCTCATTAAAAACTGAAACCAGCCTTGAGCATGGTTTTGTTTCAAAGCTCGTTAAAAATGAAACCATCACAGGGGATAGTTTTTGCATCCTACGGGCAACCTGGATTAAAAAGAGCAGAGGTCTTTGAGCATAGTTTTCTAATTTCAAGCCGTTAAAAATGAAACCACTTGGGGATAGTTTTTTCGTCTCGCGGCAACCTCATTTCAAAAAATGAAATAGAGGTTCTGAGCATAGTTCTTGTTCGTGTCAAGCTTTCGTTAAAAAATGAAATAGTTTTCCCCTCTCTATTTGAGTCTGAAGTCAGCCGTCTAGTATTTGAAGCTTCATTTCTCTCTGCCTTTGTCATTGGATGAGCGAATCTTGAGGCATTTTTTCACATTATCACGGACTTCGCTTTAAAGTAAAATTAGCTAGATTCTTAAGATGGAGACTAAGTACCAACCATCCATGTGTTATCGTTGGGAAGTCCAAACATAGTTTTCTATGTTTCAAGCTTGTGTAAAAATGAAACCCATTACCTCAAGCATAGTTTCTCTGGTTCAAGCTTGTGTAAAAATGAAACCAGGTCCAAAGCCGCCGGTTTGTTTTAGTTTTTAAGCTTGCATAAAAAGAAAACAATCTCGAGCTTAGTCTTTGTTCTTTCTCATGCTCATAAATACATGAGAATAAAGTTACCGACTTAGTCTTTGTTCTTTCTAGATTGCTCGTAAATATGTGAGAATGTATCCAGTATACTTTTATCACTTTTTGGACTCGTGAGTTATATGAAAAAGGAACCCACAGGTTCTCTTTGATCTCTTTTTAGACTCTCTAAACATGAAAGATTGCCCAGCGATATTGTTCTAACACTTTCTCGGCTTCGTTAAAGTATTTGAAGAAAAGCTCACGGTGAGTGATGATTTATCTCTTTTAGGTCTCATCAAACTAATTATGAAAAAGGCTGGGAGGATTCTCTTTAGGAGTGTTTTTTAGACTCTCAAAACATGAAAAACCACACGAGTTTTTCTTTCTTTGGACTCGTTAAACAAACATGAAAGATATATGGGACAGAACCACTCCTTCCCTAGGGTTCATTAAACATACTCCAAAGGATTCATCAGAAGGATGAGCCCATCATTAAGCATATGTTATCCTCCTCAAACTTGTGTAGAAATAAAGAGAATTTACTTGCCGAGAAATGGTGGGGAATTGGGAAAATGTATCTAAACACGTATTACGTGGAAGAGTGGCTTTGAACATGACACCTTTCCTTTCGCTTTGTGTCCTGGTTGGAAAATCACTTGTATCTTGATCATACTCCTTATAAGATTACAAATTGCGTGATCCTTGTTGTTGAGTCGGTGTTTCCAAGACAGTTTTTGTGTTGTCAATATGTTCAAAGAAGTTCAACACGGAAAGCCTTCTATTAGTTGGCTATTTCTCGCAGATCTTTAAACCTTCTATTATTGCGTCGGCCATCTCGGAGTCAGTCCTGAATCACTTTTTTCTACATCAAATCTTGTTACTTGTTTCGTGTCATTGATGTGGGATACATTAAAAGGCCCTCTGATGGAGTCTTTTCATAGACTTCAACTCATTATCGAGAATTAGACTTTAGAAACTAATTGGTACCTTGGAGACACGTACCTTAATGGCAAGTTTCATAAGCTTTAAACCAGTGGGTTTTCATTATTATTACGATTGAGATTCCATCAGTGTTTGACTTTAGCTCATTAATTAATTAAGTTGGATTGTGCGATTATTGCTTAAGGAGTCATTGACATTAATGGTGATTTCCTCTTGCTGATGGCGGTATACTATTGACCGGTAATCAAGTGGTTTCTACCATGTTAGACTTCAGCACATGTAATAACATGGTTAGATTAAGTACTGAAGAGTGGTGGAGATGAAGACCTAGATCTTTTTTAATAGATCGAGGTTGCATTAAGGAGTATATTTAGTGTCTTGTTGCATAGATCCACATTGTATGGTGGCTATGCTCCAAATTTGAGTCTTTAACACATAGATCCGATTGTATTTTGGTGGCTATGTTCAGATTTGAGTCATATTGGCATGGATCCCGCAGTGTCGTTTGTGGATCCATGCCCTATCTTACTTGACATGAATCTTCGCGTAATGACGTATGCTGGATTCATTTGTGATACGAGGTATGGGAATGCCTACCTCAATGATGATATATTATTATAATGTATTTCCTTGTTTGTGGTGATTTCCAACCAACTTTTTCTTGTTCCCTACACACTTTCGACAAAGTATTTCAGCTATCACTTTCTGTTCTAAATTCATACTTTTGGGGTCTCTAATATTTACACATTATTTCATCATCCCTATGATCATTAATGATGTATGAAACCTATATGTTGCAGCCGGAGGGAATTGATTCTTTGAGTTCACGAAGAGAGGAAGGAAGAACTTTTCACGAGAAAGGAAGTTGCATTTTCACTATGTAAAACATTATAAAAGGAAGTTCATGGGCTACCTATGTATTAGGGTGCAAGAATAGTTGATTCAGTACGCCCACACTTAGGTCTTGGCCCACGTTACGTGGAGTTTCTCTATAGAAGCGAGGGTCTTGAGAATCGCTTACGTGGGAAAAATGAGCATTTTCTCGAATCTTCTAGAAGGAGAAACTGTGGTAGAGGTGACATCCGAATGGTTTGGATCTTACTAAGCTTTTCATGATTTAGTGGGATCATCCTAACCTCCTCACCTTATCTCAACTTATAAAAGGAGAGGATTTCTCATGGAGAAAGTTAGTTCTTGAGCTTAGCTTTGGTTGGCTTGGAATTATTAAGCGTGGTTGGAGTGGCTTTGAGAGTTGTCTTTGTCAAGATAGATTGTGAATATTATCAGGATCTATGCTCTCGAAGAATCCTTGGAGTAGAAGTGTGTGGGGAGCGAAGGACAATTGGAAGGGACCTTCGACATCAAGGCCATGGTTGTAATCTCTCTTTCATTTAATATGATCTGATGAATATGATTATTTCCTATAAATCTTGTTGTGTTTATTGTATGATTCTTGATTCCACATACATAGGTTTATATTGAGTTATGCTATTGCTATCACTTTGGTTGGTTAGTATTGTTCTTTTACGGGTTCATCATTGTGAGCATTGGAACAAAGCTAGGATAGCGATGGCAGAGGAGCCGACATTCAAATGAATGTCACCCATCCCTCTTTGGTTAGTAAATTCAATATCTAAAACTTAGAAGCAACGTCGTAATTACGGTGTTTTGTTCTGAATCTAGGTGGATCTAGGGAGATGGAGTTAATTATGCGCACCCTCTTAGATTAGTCCGATAACAATATATGGACAATGGTTTCAAAACTTGCTAATCTCATCATTTACAATTATATCTTCTTTTCCATTCTTTGATCTTGTGATCTCTTCTTCTTTCTTCTAATTTAGTCTTATTGCTCTCTTCTATGCTTGTTCCTTGAGCATTTCGTTTAATTTCAAGATGTGCCTTAGACTTTTCCTAAGAAACTTCTTAGTGTTATCGAGAAAGATGATTATAGTCTATATAATAATGATCACTTAGCGATCCATAAGCCTTCTTCAACTTCCTTTTGAAGTTTTACTTCTGTATCTATATAAACCTTCTTCAACTTCCTTTTGAAGTTTTAATAGATTTTGTTCTATTCTTTTCATGGGATAATTACCATCAAACTTTACACAAACTGTTTCTAGATCCTCTTCTTCACTTGTAGAGAAAAATTCATCATCATCATTGCAATCAAGGGTTTTTGAGGGTTCTTTACCTTCATTTGAAATATCTTTATGATATTCCTTTTTTCCAACCTCAACACATAATTCTTTGCCTTCATTTGAAATGTCTTCAAGATCTTCCTTTATGTTATTATCACTTGATTCTTTATCTTCCCTTGAAATTTTTTCAAGATCACATTTAGAAATAATACAATCAACGGTTTTTGGAGATTCTTTACCTTTAATGATCTTGATGGAGTGATATTCAATATCTTCTTTCTCCTTCTTGCTTTGATATGTCTCCTCTAGATTTAGCCATAGATCCTTGGCGGAAGTGCATTTTCCCATGCTTTCTTTGATAGGGCTTGAGAGTCCACTAAGAATGGTCTTGAGAGCCAATGCATCATTCTTCTTTCCTTCCCTTTGAGCTACAAACTTTGACTTATTATTCAATGAAACTGCTCCACTAATGGCTACCTTCCAAATAGCTTCTCCTGTTTCCTTCAAATGTATTCTCATCTCTATTCTCCAAGTAGAATAGTTTTCCTCATCAAGGATTGGAACTTCATCATCCATTTGTGTGTCTATGGATCTCCTTCAAGGTTGTTAAGGCTTGTAGTGAAGGCCCACTCTGATACCAATTGTTGGACACACCTACCACACTTAGAGGGGGGTGAATGAGTGTGGGGCTCTTTTATCCAAAAATTCCCTCTTACACAAAACTCATTAGTTAGATTTCAACTTTTATTCATTACTCATTGTTGACATTTATAACCAATTAGATGTGATCACATGTCAGCAACATATATCATCAATATATCATCAACAAGTCATCACCACAAGGAACACAAGATGTATGTACAATTTTCTTTTTATTACGGACTACAATCCTTGGGGTTTTTCAGCAACCACTGAATAGAGTACAACTCTACAGGAGCACCATCTCTATATGCAAGACTCATCTTACATCCTCAGCACCAACTGAGATGAGGCAACAATCCTCCATAGATATCAATCTGTCACATGTATGTGACCTGTCAGTAGTGCAGCATGCGTATGTACGTGTCCTACCAGTAGTACAGCCCGCGTATGTATGTTGCCAGTCTATACTACAACTTGTGTATACCTCAAAGCAACTAGGTTTTATCCTTTTCATCACATGCTCAGATCTTCTGCAACCAACAAAAACATTTTATTTTGTCTTCCACTGTCCAATCTGACCCACAGTCAGTCATAACACATCCAAGCTCTCCAATAGCTTGCTCATACATCTCAACCATACACTATGAATGTTATTCAATCATGTATAAACAACAAGTATTATGAAGCCATCATATCAGTATTGAGTCACAAGAGTTTTGATCACTACATCAACCAAAACATACATCATCACAACAACCATGCCAAGAATGCCTCAAGCATTCACCTCACAACAAACAAGAAAGTCCATCAAGACATATAATGCAACCATACCAGAGTTTCTATGGCAGATCTGAGCCCATAGAATGCATATCTGGAATATTCTTCATCATCTAAGAGCCAGTCATCAGCTCAAACACATACCTTCAAGACCTCATCAACTGTACGGGCCTTGTCCTCATTCAGCCCGCGTATGTACGCACTCTGGATCAAAGCAACCTATGTATACCTCAGAAACTAGGGTTTCTGAACTACCGAGACTTCTGTCGTCATGACCTCAGAGTTGCAGATATTTTAATGCACTCATGAGATCGTCCATACCATCTCTCTCTCAGAATAGATCTTCAAACATGCTCAAGAGATTTTCAATCAGTGTATATTCACAAGAGAGCCTAGCCTCTTATTTATACTCTTCATCTTCTAGGTCACTTAACTCATATCTAGGTCATTTGCTTATTTTAGGGTTAACCATTTTCTATAAATAGAAAGTTTTCCATTATTTTATTAAAACAATCCTTCTTGATTGTGTCACTTTACTTTATCATTAAAATAATGATTTCTTCTTTTCAATCACTTTGACTTATTTGACCATTTGGGGCTTCAAGCCATCATATGGGGGTCCTCCAA
>SNQJ01S0153262.1:7945-30735 GCA_010110895.2 Picea sitchensis | reverse complement strand
GCTCCTCCTAGGCGACTCCAAGATCACAATTGATTGGCTAAATGGAAAAGCAGATCTCCAAGTGGCAGCTCTTAATAGCTGGAAGGCAAGGACCAAAGATGCCACTCTTCTCTTCAGTAATCTTACCTTCCAGCACATTTACCATGAAGAAAACAAAGTGGCTGACTCACTCTCGAAAAAAGCCTTGCATCTCCCCCCGAATCAAATTTACTTTTCATATTGGGAGGATGGACAAGAAGGCATTTCACATAAGATCAATATTTGATCTGATCCTCATCTGCAATATCCAATTTTGACAAATTGCAGAATTTGTAGAGACATAGATGATTCGAATCCATGAAAATGTGGAATGGGCAGGATTAGCCGGTAACGCCGCCATGTAAACTTTTATATCCTTATGAATATAAAGAGTATTTTTTTCTCATGAAAAAAAAAGATATACAACAGAAAGTAAATAAATAAGAATATATGTAACAAATTTGATAATTATAACATGATTATTATAAAGGCATATACTATAAAGAAGAATAAGGTTAGTAGTATATGTAAAAATACAATAGATAAAATAAAAGTAGGAATGACATATGGGTAATAGCATTATGGTAACAACTTTGAGATTTCTTTTGAACTTTAGAAAATCTGAGGTCTGGAGCAACTGCAAGCTAGGGTTTGGTGGTCGCGGCCACAACAGAGGACAGCATGAGTACCAAGGGAGGCGGTAATGGAACCCCCTCATACAAGCAGGTAGTAGTAGAAAGAAGGAAAKGCCCATGAGGCGTAGGTTTCAAGGCACCAATGAGAAGCACCTCGAGATCATAACCGAAAAAGAGTCAGGAAAGCAACCARAGGAAAAATGATGGCATGGGGGAAGAAGCCAGAGAAACTCAAAATGTTGCGCAAGAAACGGCGAGCCCCAATGGGGCATAAGGGCACAACCCATGTAAACCAAAGAGAGCAATGATACCCAAGGTAATATTGGATGATCTGAAAACGCAACTCTACAGGGACCAGATGAAGACGCATGCGCTAATCTGCAAGTTTATGGGTTTGTGGCCCACGGAAAGAATGTTGCGCAACTGAATTAAATATCAATGGAAGCTAAGTGGAGAAGTGGAACTACACATGTGCTTGAAAGGCTTATTTACAGCAGTTTTCATGAACCTGGAAGATAGGGATAAGATCTTTGAGGGGGGGGGGGCATACTTCCACGCCTCAGCAAGACTATACATGCGACCATGGAAGGAAAACTTCTCCCCAGAGAAAGAAACTTTCAAAAATGCACTTGTATGGCTGAGACTTTACTCCTTGTCGTTAGATTATTAGCTACCTTCCACCTTTGAAGCAATAGGGAACAAACTGGGAAAATACGTGAAGACATCATAAGCAACCCTAAAAGGACGATACACATCCTGTGCAAGAATATGCATAGAGATGGATGTGTCGGGGGCACTCCCAGAAGCCATAAGCCTGGAATTCAGGGATGAGGAATGGATACAAAATATTGACTGTGAGCAGATCCCCTTCAGATGCAGAATATGTCATGAACATGGATACCTAATCAGATAATGTCTGATCATTAAAAAACAAGAAGCGAAAAACACCAAACTACAACAGGATGAGGATGGGTTTATAAAACTAAACCACAGAAACAGAGCTAACAAGAAACAAAGTAAAACCCCAACAGGGAGAAATCCAAAGGCCAGGAATAAAACAGAAGGACGGGACAATACCAACAAAGGGGAGGAAGGAGGAAAGGAAAAGACAAAACCTAAAGAAGCCAGGGAACAAGCAACAAATGAGGATACAGATAGCCCAAGAAAGGAGATGGGACAGGGGGTAGTGCGACTCCTATGGACGGAGAAACCAGAGATACCCCCACCCCCATGCAAGAGGTAGACGGAGATGCGGAAATGACTCCAAGCGAGGTAGGAATGGAAGATCCTGATTTCATAGACATTGTGGAAAGGGAAGGGATTGATCTCCCGAACATACTGGAGAAATGGAAAAGGCAGGGTGTATACAATGTACCAACGGAGCAACTAGACCGCATCCAGTACCTGTTCCTCCTAAGGGAGGAAGCCAAATCCAGAGGGCTCAAGCGCACACACGGGCAGATAGGACACCTAGGAATCAAAGCAAGTGAAGGGCAACCACAACTCTCACCCAAGCAGACGAGAAGGAAAAAAGTCAGGAAATCAAACAGCGTAGCCGTACAGGAACTAGGAGCTCTGTTGATAAACTCAGGTAAGATCAAAATCCTCTTTCCCAACTCCCCCCCACATGTTTAAATGAAGATTATAACATGGAATATAAAAGACATAAACAACCCACGAAAACAGAGAATTCTTAGAAATAGACTTAGGAAGGAACAACCAGACCTCTGTTTCATCCAAGAGACAAAATGCACTGTATACAGAATGGAAACAATCAGCAAAAAACAATGGAGCAAGTACAAGATGTTAGTTTTCGAAGAACAACAGATGCCAGGAGGTATCCTCACCTTGTGGAACTCACAAGTGATGAACCTAATAGCAGACGAGGCTACTAGGCACACGCTTTCGATTAACATGCAAATCATTGGGAATACGGAGGTGATTCTATGCACTAATGTGTATGGACCCCATATGTTGGAGGAAAAGAGCAGAATGCTTCTAGACCTAGAAGACCTAAAAGCTTGCTCCAGCAACCTCCACTGGATCCTAGCAGGGGACTTCAACATCATCACATCACTTGCGGAGAAAAAAGGAGGCACCAGGAGATTGGATAGAGATGCGGAAGAATTCTCAACGTTCATAGACACAACGGAGATCATGGACATCGGAACCAATAATGGACATTTCACTTAGAACAATAAACGGATAAATCAACATCAGGTTGCGACAAGACTAGACAGATTATTGGTGTCGGAATCCATCATTATGCAGGGGTTAACCTTAGATTGCAACATCCTTCCCTGGGGGGGTTCTGATCATTGGCCAGTCTAACTCGAAGCAGACTTCCCAACCACCTTGAAGAATAGACCATTCAGATTTGATAAATTCTGGATAGAACACCCCACCTTCAAGGAGAACATCAACTAGTGGTGGTGGGAGGAACAACCGAATCAAGGGACACGGATGTTCAAACTCTATAAGAAACTAAAGTACATAAAATATAAGCTCAGGGAGTGGAACAAGGAAATTTTTGGCAAAATAAACCAAGGGAAGAAAAATATTGAAGACGGAATGAGAAGACTCCAGGAAGTTTGCATAGCATAGGGCTATACAGAGGATCGAAAAAAGGAAGAGACCCAAATGACCCAGGAATGGGAAGGAATATGCCAGCAGGAAGAAATTGTATGGTGTCAAAAGTCCTGAATCAGATGGCTAAAGGAAGGAGAGAGGAACACCAAGTTTTTTCATAGAACAACCATTGTCAGAAGAGCCCACAACAAAATCCTGAAAATTAAGGATCAAGATGGGATCGAGCAAGAATCCCACAAGGAGATTGAAAATACCCTGGTAAGTCACTTCCATGGGATAGCCCATGAACCCAACAAAGACTGAACGGAGGCCATCCAAAGGATAACGCAACACATCCCCCATCTAGTCACCGCGGAACAAAATAAGAACCTAAACAAACCCATATCTAAGGAGGAAATTGATTAAGTGATCCAGGAGATGCCCAAAGGGAAAGCCCCAGGTCCAGATGGTTTCACAGTGGAATTCTTCAAAGCCTGTTGGGAAGTGGTCAAACATGATGTTTATAGGGTGGTGGAGGACTCTAGATGGTCGGCCTCCATGCTAAAAGCATTAAATGCCACAATGATTACTCTAATCCCCAAAGAAAATGAAGCAAGGACCCCTGACCACTACAGACCCATAGCTTTATGCAATGTAGTTTACAAGATAATCTCCAAATTCATAGCCAATAGATTGAAACCCCTCCCACCCACACTGATTTCACAAGAACAAGCGAGTTTTGTGGAAGGACGACAAATCATGGACAACATCATCCATGCCCATGATCTAATCCACACCTTGAAAATCCAGAGGAGAGGGGGGATGATAATACAACTTGACCTAGCAAAATCCTATGACAAAATTAGCTGGCACTACATGGTTAAGACTCTGGAAGCCTTTGGGTTCACCCAACACTGGATCAGCTGGATTGCCAGCCTAGTCTCAATGAAAAGTTACTCACTCCTGATAAATGGAGCCCCATCCAAACACTTCTGGCCTACTAGAGGCATCATACAAGGAGACTCACTATCCCCCTTCTTGTTCATCCTGATGATGGAAGGTCTTAGTCGAAGCATAAAAAGCACAACAACAATAGGAGAAATAACATGCCTCAAACCTTTCAAAAACTGCCCTACTTCCATACACCAACAGTTTGTGGATGACACCTTACTCCATGGCATACCCACGGTCAAGGAAGCAAAAACTTTCAAAAGAATCTTAGAAGAGTTTGGGGAAGCCCTGGGAGACGAGATCTACTTTTTCAACACCAACCCTGCAATCCAAAGGAACCTGGCAAATATTTTGGGGTTTGAGTGCAAAACACTCCCAACCAAATACTTGGGTATACCCTTGATCGGCAGAGCATACAAAATGGCAACTTGGGAAGGAGTGCTCAACAAGCCACAAGAGAGGGTGAAAAATTGGACGTATAGATCCCTCAACCTTGCGGGGAGACTTGTACTGACCAAGACGGTTCTGTATGCAATTCCAACCTATATGATGTTCGTTTTTCCCGCCCCAAAAGGAATACTACAAAAAATAAGGACCATCCAAAGGGACTTCCTATGGCGAGGAGCGGAAACAAAGAAAAAATGGGCCCTGGTGGCCTGGGAGAAGGTTTGCAAGCCAAAATGCAAAGGATGACTAGGGCTACAAGACCCACAAGTAACCAACGAAGCCTATGGGGCGAAGCTCTAGTGGCGATGGGTTAAAGAAACTTGTACCCCGTGGGAAAACCTTTGGAAGGCCAAGTATGCCCTGGACATAAATGACCAGGACCGAATTTGTTTTATGGGCACCAAGGAGGGATTAGCCATCTGGAACCTAAATTGGCGCAACAAAACCTGGGTCTAGACACACAGCTTTTGGGAAGTAAGGAATGTTAAAATAGCCAGATTCTGGGAGGATTCCTGGCAACAGGAACCCAAAATGGAAAATCCAGACAGGGAGGAACTCCAACAGGACATGATCGTGCAAGGCAAAACCAAAGTCCACCACTATTGGAAGCAAGAAACAGATGGAGAATCTGGGACAATCTCAACTCCCAAACTAGACATCAGACCACAAAAATCGCGAAAGAGGTGGAGGAGGAATTGGGGGAAAGGAAAATTACAGTCTCGGAAGAAGAGGACCAATTAAAATGGGGCCGAAAAAATGGCAGGGAATTCAACTTGAAGGAAGCCCAACATTACATCATGGACCAAGACCAAGAAGACCCGGCACAACAATGGGATAATCTCTGGAGCAGCCCCCAGTGGCCAAAAATAAAAAATTTCAAATGGTTAGTACTTCACAATCGAATTCTAACTTGGGAAAACCTAAGGAAAAGGGGCTTCATAGGCCCTTCACGGTGCCACCTCTGTCAAGATAAGGAATAAACAACGAATCATCTCCTCGATGAATGTAGCTACACAACAGAGATCTGGGACTGGGCGAGAGGTATTTTTCAACAGTCCAATAGGACCCGAGGTAACATATATGCAACCATCAACAACTGGAATGAGAGTTACAGTGAAAATGAAGAGGTGAACCTATGCTGGATTCTTATTCCAGGGATGATCATATGGACAATATGGAAAGAAAGGAACCGACGCATCTTCAAGAATGAAAGCCTTCCGGAATGGAAAATCAAAGAAAAAATAATATCCATGACAAGAGAACGGTGCAGAGCCACAATTGACAGAATGGGAAAGCGCAACTCGCATGTCGGGAGGCTAAAGTCTTAGAAGATTTTCACCTAAAAGACAGGCGCAATCGCACACAAATAGGGTGACCACCGCAACTCCAAATAAGTGATCGAAACTAGAATCCCCCTCCAGTAGGGTCCCTCAAGTTCAATTTCGACGGGGTGGCAAAAGAAAACCCAGGCATGACAGGAATGGGAGGGGTTATCAGGGATAGTGGCGGCAACATAATCTAGATGTATGCTGGGAGTATGGGAAAGTCAACTAACAACGCAACGGAATTCGGAGCCCTGGAGATCGGCCTTAAGATTATAAGTCGTGAAAGGATGACAAACACTATCGTGGAAGGTGACTCCACTCTAGTAATCAACATGGTGAAGAGACTCCAAAATGGCACCAGAGTGGGCAAAGTTCAAAGACACTGGCGCTTGGCACACTCCCTGTAAAAAATCCAGGAGCATCGGCAAAAGATGAACACAATGGAGTTGTGTTGGGTACGCAGGTCAGCGAATGGGCTCGCGCACAGAATCACCAACAAACGGGTTAGCAAGGAAGGATCAGATTTAGAAACTTCCTGGAGCAACATCACAAATGGTCAATTTAGAACAGACTGCATACAACTAGCGACAAAAGACTGTGACGGCAGCGTAAGTACGGAAGGTCACATCGAGAGGAGCAGTGCAAGGCCAATAGGTGGGCAGGACGAATCTAGGTAGAATCTTCATGCCCAACATCCGACCACAAGTGAAAATGCAGGATCAGACCACACAATAGATGGGGGTACGACATCAAGGTCACATCAGTAGGAAAAAGTGTAGGGTTAGCGCAGGGGAAAGTATAGATGGGACTCAGTAGTCTGTGAGTGACGTAGGAAAAAAGATGTTACCACGGACCAGTATGGTTACACCTCTCCCAAACACAGGTATGGAGAATAGCACAGTTGGTTACACAACGAGCAGGGGCAATGGTTGGCGCAAGGATAACGGACAGGTTGTCATGATCACACATACCGAGATAGAGAAAAAGGATGGGAAGGACCACTTCTACGGGCATACCATGATTGCAAGGACGAGTCTGTAGCAGGAGAATTCAAAATAAGAGATGAAGCACTAGGAATAGATGCAGCCAAGAAAAGCGCAACAGTAGGAGCCACCACAAAAACAAGGGCTGGGAAAGACGGAACCCTTGGGTCGATAGGAACAGGAGGAGAATTCAGAGAAAGAACCGCCACAAGCCAACCAAGATGGTGCGTATGAAGAAAATGCACATCAAAAGAAACAACCAGATGGAAGAAACCCCGACAAGCCATAAGAGGATTTCAAGGATGGAACAAGCGGCTCGAGACGCCAAGGGAACCTTCCAGGTGTTGGTCGAACTGAAAGGAAAAGTGACCATCACTAGGTGGGAGAAGGAAATCACTGCCAAGCACAAGGGTAAAGCCTGGGAGGAACTAAGCCAGGAAGCAGACTGGATAACGGACCCAGGGACCACATAGTCCAGGGAAACCCTCTACCATAAGACGGTAGAGATGGCATAGCGGACAAAGATGTTAATAGGCAAATTGAACACAGAAAATAAAGCCGCCAACCAAAAGGGTAACAAGGGCCACAAAAAATTGTTAAAAGAAATCTTGAGTCACCTCACCAACCTGGATGCTAGTACAAAACGAAATGCAAAGGACCAAAAGAACCAGAAGGAGAAGCTGGAGCGAATGGCTACCCAATTCCACTTATACTTGTGTTATGTCCATCATATGGACATCACACCCACTGATGGGAATGGAGCACCAGCCTGGATCAGGAAGACCCGCACGGTGGCCCAGAAGGAGGAGAGCAAGGACAAGGCGAACGATGGAAAGAAGCATCTCATAATCCTGGACTAGCGTCGGGTTAGCCAATGATCAGTGAAGGTTACTGAGTCAGTATCAATTGTTGTCTTGTGTTTTTTATGTTTCGGTTATGATTAGCTTGTCAAAACCTAGATATGATGGGACTAGACCGGTTTCCCAATGTGGCAGTCTAGCCATACCCCTCTACTATCTCAAAGAACACAACTATGGAACCCCTGGGTTGGTTTCCTTTTTGGCAGACCGGGGAGTTCCTCTTTTTGTATCTTAGTATTTTTTAGTAATACAGATACTCACACTCACTTACAAAAAAAAAATAGCATTATGGTAGCATAATAAAAAAAAATGATGATAAATGTGAATCATATATGTTGTATTGTGTAATATGGTAATAAGTGATCTACATGAGTTACAAAGTGAATTTAGGGAATAATAAATAATGTACATAACATTTTAACGGTATACAATGTGTATGTTATAGTAATAGATAAGGATAATGTGTTAGTTAGACAAAGAGATGGTGTGCAATTAAGTACACATAAGATAATCTAGTGGTGGTACATCTAGAATAGTGCAGAAGTATACAAATAGATGATAATGAAGAGATGTGATAATAAGTATATGGAAGTATAGGATAACAATGACATATTAAAATCAAAGTAAATGAAAGTATAACATCAATTAAGAATTGATGTGAATAAATATTAATGCAGGTATATAAGTTGCAAAGAAAAAGGGGAGTGATAATGATGGTAGTATGGAGCTAAGAGATGTATAGGTCGAAAAGAGAATAAAACATATGACATATAATAAATAATGGTTTTAGAAAATGAAATGTTAGGACAAATATATAATGAGGATTTGGAAATAAACAATAGCATAAATAAGTACATTGTTTGAGGAATAGAATGTGTAATATTATAAGAATTAAAAGGTGATAAAGATATAAATGAAGAGGGATGTAAATGATGTATATATAAAAATAAAAATAAAAGAACAAGAAAGTAATAAGGTATGATTTGTCAAAGAATATGCAAAGTGCATGCAATAAAATATAATAGACAAACAACATATATAAATAAATGATGGATCATCAGTGAGAGGAAGGACCTTGAAAAGTGCTAGTGATGCAACAAGAAAGGTTTGGAGGCAAAAATAGATAAGTAGCATGTAGGTATACAGGATATAAAGTTGAGACATATGAAGAGCAATTGTGAGGAAATAAGTCATTAAGACAAGTAATTATGGAATGTGGAATGGATCCTAGTAGGAAACTTACTCTTGATTTGTGATGCTCACTAAAGTTAGGTATACATGGTTCTCGTCACATATAGACACATTTGTAATAGTGAATTATTGATAGAAAACATGATTTTCCTTGACCTTGATGAAAATAATCCTATACTAAACATTTAACTTGATAGAGACATAATTTGTATGACTTTAAAGGAAAGTAAGATTGAAGACAATGACCAAACTATGAAGTGATGACATCAGATGATAATCATTTAGCAGTATCTTAGTCAATGTTCTTAAGCATGGGAAACTTTAACAATGACATATGTGTTGTATCACTAAAGCTAGAGTGATAATCAAGTCAATGATAATTATTGGTTATAATTATCAAGATATTCCAAGTGGGATTATGCACGGCTTAATGAAATTATATAAATCTCAATATAAGAATCATTTAACAAGGAAAACAATAAAGAGCTAGGTTTTTAACTGGTAGTCAAACCAACAAGATATACTTTAAATATTTGAACCCTACATGGAGCTTGGGAAGAATAACCCTATAAGAGAAGTGTGTCTTAACATTAACAAAATCACAAGTGGTAATAAAATTTGAGTTTGGAAATAGTGGAGGTCCGCTAAATGGGGGTAGAAACAATTAATGCATTAATAACCTCAACTTATTTCAATCAAATGAAGGTCCAGTGGGACTAGTATAGTACAAAATCTACTACTTACGAGGATGCAGAGACCATATGACGAGATCACCCCTCACTTTGTTTGACCACAACCTCGGGTCTATGTTTCCCAAAGGATGGGTGTATGTAATGCCTCATTTTGACATAACGGCTAGAATTACTTATGGCCTAGTCGTGTCTTCATTTCCTTATTAACTTGACACTTTAAATTTTGGACATATGGACCTACGTGAATGTAAATACTATGAATGTTTATTGTTATGTGATTTACGATGGATATTATGCGGCCTATTTCTAGCTCAAGAAAATTTTAAATTTGAAAGATATTGGTGTGTGGATACCGAGTTAATGCTATTACATGTTAATAGAGTATGGATATGCATATGTTTGTGTTATAAACTAACTTGGAGAGTAATGGGCTATGCAATAGCCAAATGATGGTGATAATAAATGGTTGATGTCGTGAACATTGACCGAGAAACAGTATGGTATGAATCTTTGTATGTAAAATTATGTTGGTTCAAATGCATTGCTATGATATGTGGGAAAATGTAGGTTTTTCAAGTAGCGTGAATGCCTAGAACTGGATATACGATGACAAAATTCCCAGCAACACAATATCATTGTATGGTCCATGATAGGGTGTTGACCCAAGTTCTATTAGTAGGGGTGGAGGCATTTCCCACCGTGTCTCCTCTGAAGCCTGGATTCATGGGAGGACGGTGTTAGGTCACACTTCCCTAGACGTGTGATGATGACTGACAGTTTTCCACTAGGGAAGCTTTGATCAATATAGTTGACACTTCCGCTTATTGGTTCTGTCGACAGTTAGGTCAATATAGTTGATGCTTCAGGATAGTCTAGGAGAGGAAGGATAGGGATGGAATATGGAAGTAAGTTAGGGAGGCATGATGTTAGAAGTAGTTGAGAGTGTGTGGGGTTTTAATCTTATAGCATAAATGCATGATTTTCTCTTTGTTCCTTTAAAAAAAAATGCTTAACTGAATTACAATTATCTAGGTGAATGTTGCTTTGTGCTAGATTATTATAATTCAAGGGTTTTGTTAATATTGTAAATGGTTGGGAGAATGGGGTGTCTACGGCTAGGGGAAATCCTAGCCGCAGAATCACGCAAACTCTGAGCTTTTTTTCCCGGTGACTTCAGGAGCAGTTGTTGCAGGTTCCTCTCTTCCAATGCTTTCCTCCGGAGGTGGCTCAAGTGATTATTTTCCCGTTTCTCAGTGAAGGGTGTGGATTTCTATACACAGGTGCAATTTTTGGTGGTTGAAGTTCATGTCTCAACTGGATCGATCAGATCGTTTAATCTCTCCTCAGCCTCTCACCGCAAATTAGTGGGTGGATCTGTATCTTTAGCTGTGATTTTTATTGAAGGTCTTGAGTCTTGTTTTAGATTCCTTATTATGATCTTGATACAGCCTCTTATATGATGAGGTATCGATCCTCTTCGGTTGAGCCAGCCGATGTGTGGTTTCTCTCTTCAGATCTTCGTTTACGTGTGTTGTATCTACTTTACTTCTCATACTGTCCAATCAGATCTGATACTTGGAGCCTTTTTTGTCATCTGCGAGTGTTATTGGACTAATTGGTAAGTGCATACACAAATAGATCTCCCTAACTTCCACAGGAAACTAGAACAAAACAGAACAGAATACACTCTTCACCTTAAACTTCATTGTCATATGAACTAGTTTAGTGAGGTACAAGTGGCATACCTTTTAAATGACGCTTGATCCTCACTAGTGTTGTCCTTGTAGCTCCTTCCTTGGGTTTTCAAAATAGTAATCCTGTCTAAGAATCACAAACCAACAAATGGGGAAAACAAAGATATAAATATTCTAATGAAGTCTATGTATATGATCAAGGAATTATATAATAGAAAACGAGATGCTTTTATAGGGAAGAAATGTATTGTTGTATTAAATGAAATAGAAAGTGGAGAATACAACCCATGCCTTAATGTTGCAAGGTCCTCTTTCAATGGCTCTTTGCTTCAACACACACCTTTGCTCCAATGCCTTGAATGAAGAAGATCCACAATCTGACTTGAAGAACTAAAGCAAATCTCTCAAGCATAATCTAAAGTAGAACTGTCCATGAAAATCTTAGCCTATTCAACCTTAGCCTTTTCCATGAGAGATCCCCCTTTATATAGTGTGAAAAAGATATGGATGAGGATATTAGGATGATCCCACTAAATCATAGAAGCGAGTAAGATCCAAACCAATCGAAGGCCACCTCATCTTCTAGAAGATTCCCTTCTAGAACATTCGTGAAATTTGACTTTTCATATGCTTTAAGCATCATCGCACCCTATGCACAAGCAGCAAGTGAAAACGTCGCAGTACAGCTTTAGGGCAGAGTGCGACGATAAGGCATTGTCTCACCCCATGCATATGGCAGGTTGCGACGACCTTCCTTGATATGGTTTTTGAAAGAGGAAAGGAAACCACTTTTCTCATGGAGAAATTCTTCTTTTAATATTTTCAGGGAAGATGAACACATGTTGTTAGTTGACCACTGAAGTGACCAAAATAATGTGTAACAAAATGCCCCCCAAAGTATGAAGTTGGAACTCGTGACTGCTGAAATACTTTGTAGAATGTGTGTGTCGAAAACAAGGAGCGCATCGATCGGGAACCTGCGAACAATCAAGCATCTGCATAATAATATACCATTATCTGAGGTAGACATTCTCATGCTCAGACTACAAGTGACTCTAATCATAAGTGTCAAGTGAGTCATGGCCACTAAATATGCATCGTGGATCCATGTCATCATGATTTAGCATAGCCACTAAGAATACACTGTGGATCCATGATCTAAAAGAATTCAAATTCGGAAATAGCCACGAGACATACACAGTGGATCTATGTGTCAGTAGAAATTCATGAATACTCTATTGTAACCTGGACCAAAATGATAAGATCCATGGTCTTCATTTTCATCATCTCTAAGTATGAATCTAGCCATGTGATTACAGGGGTTGAAGTCTAAGATGGTAGAAACCACTTGATTACCGGTCATTAATGAAAATCGTTAACAAGTGCGAGGGAAATCACCATTGATGTTAATGATTCCCAAGATACCCTAGTACAATCCAACGAATGTGAATAAATTAGTTGAAGTTAAACACTTGATAGAATCTTCCAATCAGGGGTCAATGATGTGAACCCACTGTTGAAAGCGAAGAAACCTCCCATTGAGGCATGCAGGCTCTAAGGTACTAAATGATTTCTTAGTCTTGTTCCCGGAGAATGAGTTGAAGTCGACAGGAAAATACTTGTCACAGGAGGGCCTTGATGTATCCCCCATCAATGACAGGAAATATGTAACATATTTGAAGTAGATCAGAGTATGAAGTGATTCAGAACTAACTCAGGGAAGGTCGACATGGTAGAAAATTTATAACTGCAGATGGTTGACTCGATAGAAGGCTTGTTTAGGTTGGACTTCTCTTGGCAGCATTGACTCAAGGAGGACCCAACATATGAACTTGTGGATGGTCAAACGAGAGACAAATGGATTTCCCAAACCAGATACAATGATGAAGGGGGGGTTTCATGTTCAAGAGTGACTATTACTGCCACTAACACAAATACAGAGACACATTTCTTTCCCAATTTTCCCCCACCATTTCTGGCGAGTACCTCTTTATTTTTACACAAGATTGAGGATGATAACATATGCTTGTAGATGTAAGCTCATCATTCGGATGAGCCCCTCGGAGTATGTTTAACGAACCCTAAGAAGGAGTGGTTCGATCCCATATGGGTCTTTCAATGTTTTGTTTGATGAGTCCAAAGAAAGAAAACTCAGGGGGTTTTCGATTTTAAAGAGTCTGAAAAACACTTAAAGAGAACTCCATCATGTCCTTTTTCATAATTTAGTCTAACAAGACCCAAAAAGAGATAACCTTCGACTCATCGGATGTTTTCTTTAAATACTTTTACGAGAGTGAACAGAACAAGGTTGCTCGACCATCTTTTCATGTTTAGGGAGCTTGAAAAGAGCTTAAAGGATACTCCATAGGTTTCGTTTTTCGTATTGCCAATACGAGTTCAAAAAAACGACAAAAGACTACTCGATTACATTCTCATGGTTTCACGAGCGTGAGAAAGAATTAAGACTCTGCTCATAGTTTTTCCTGAAAAACCCTAAAAGGATCTATACATGAGAAAAATATACAAAAACAAACCAAAAGGGGTGGACCTTGTTCCAACGTCTTGTCTCTAGAATTTTTAATATGCAAAACTCAATACTTGCCAAGTTGTTAAGACTTTAGGGCATGGATAAATATAAAAATAATATAATTTTGCAAATAAAAAGTGATAAAAGTCAATAAAATAAGCGAAAAACACCATTTTACTATTTCATTTGCAAGTTTACCCAAATAGTGCTCCAAAAGCCCTTTTTCTCCCCGAATTTCAATTGTTGATTGCGGAGCGTGTGTTGGATCATTTCATGAACAGTCTCCATCAAACAAATAATATTCTTCTCCTTCATCTTTTCATGGTTTCAAAATTTGCTTTTATTGGTCAAATTTAGATATTGGGTCAATTTTTTGGGGCTACCTGCGCGTTGAGATCATCGCAGGTGCCCTATATCGTGATCTGCGATGATCTAGGATCATCACAGGTGAACCTATAGGCAGAGTATGATGACATCTCTCTGTGTGAATGCGCAGCCCTGCGACGACCGCAGCCAAAAATTTTAAAAAGATAAACCTAACTAGAAAAAAAAACGAGGAAAGAATTTTTTGTTTCTAATCTTATTTTATTGTTCCTTGGCAGGTTTTCCTTGGCCAAGATGCTAGAGTGGCGTAAGCGAGAGCATGAAGAAGACGATTACTTCGTCGGAAATGACCCGGGGACAATTATGGCTCTAAGGCAATGTGGGTTACTAAAATTCTTCAGGATTCAGGGCATGAGAGCCCAGTTGAGACTATTGGAGTACTTGGTTCAGATGTGGGATGTGAATGAGGAGGCATTTCGCGTGGGTGTCCACACACTCAAAATAGATATAGAGGATATCTATTTCCTAATAGGGATGTCTTGTCGTGGTTTACGGGTGTCGCTTACAGGTAGTCGAGGTGGAGGTGAACCTATGGATTACTACATTTGCCACCATTGTGTGCCAGCTACCGAGAAACAAAGCAACAAGTTAGCCATCAGGGATGTCTGGGATCTGTCGTTGTGGACTATCCTTTACACCATTACTTGCATGGCAGGGAGTGCAGCTCCCCATATGGATTTGCAGAGCCATTTTCAGAATGCGATAGAATGCATGGAGCCTAGGGTCTTCAACTGGTGTGAGGGGGTCCTAAAAAGCATGAAGAAATAACTTTCCAAGTGTCGAAATGATCAGTTAAATCAATTTGGATATGGGTCCATTTTGGTGTTCTTTCTGGAGAGGGTTCCTGTCCTACGTCTATAGATGGAGTGGGGTATACCCGCTCCATAGGATCCATGAATGAAGAGGTGGGTAGATCTTATGGCTCGACATGGTGGTGTTCCCATCGTCAAGTATGACGATGTCTTCTTCCAATGGATGAGGAATCAGTTGCTCGTGGTGGAATATTATGCGTATGTTGGGGTAGATTTTCGTGGGGATCCATACCTAGCTCTTCCTTATGGGTCACAGTGGAGGGACATAGGTAAGAAGGAAAATTTTTGTTATATAATTTTTTTGATATTTTAATGATATAAAATGTCTTTTGTGTTATTTATTCGATGACTAATCGAGTGCTATCATCAATGTATATGTGGGGCCTTATCATCCACCGGGATCATCTCCCATCTAGAGACGCGGAGAAAGAGGTGTTGTATCAAGGGTGGCTATCGTAGATCTCAAGGCTATAGAACAGAACCCGGAGGGATTGACCATGCATGTCCCTGATGCCACGGTGGATGAGCTTCCTAGGCACTACCAACGCCATATAGTGGATGTATCTACATCTATCGGTCGATTTCTTCGTAGAGTAGCACGGGAAGTCGCTTGTTATAGTGAGCAACATTCTTGATGCTTTTTGTACATGAAGCCACAAGCTTCACATTTTTTATATTTTGGTCTTCAGACAAAACACTTTTTTGTAAACTTTTATCGTTATAAATATAAAGTTCCTACCGACTTACTTGCTTTTGTAAAAAGTGTGATTGGATTTATAAATATCTTTCTAACACATAATTGGCCAATGCATCTGTCAATGTATTTAGACATCTAGGAACGTGTTGATATTCAATGTAATCAAAATGTCATTCCAAGAGGCGAATTCGTAAATATACCTGTAACAAAGTAGGACTTCAGATGGAATAAACATTACTCAACTGTAGTACTACTAATTGTGAATCAAGTCATAAGATAAGATGATAGATTCCAAATGAAACGGCGTTAGTTAACAACTCGATAACTACATTGTATTCCGCGATATTTTTAGTTGCACGACCAAGGCAAACACCATGTAGACTGATCAATTCATTCATAGGTGCATAGATTACCCAAGCAATAGATGCTAAGTTTTGAGTACTATGACTAGCGCCATCAGCGAAGCCGATATAGGGTAGTAAAGACATCGAAATCTGGAAACCAAGCACAATGCAAGGTAAGCGGCCGAAAGGTGGAACCAAAAATGAAAAAGCACACAAGAGTATGATACACTAAAAATACACAACACTCAAGCAAAAATTATTTTAAGCATAGTACTTCTTCAAGTAAAGCCCATTTTTGGGTTCACTCAAAGGAATTCCATCATAATCTACCAGCTCATAAGCCCCTTTCTCCAACACTCATTTTACAATATAAGGACCCCGCCACATGGGCTCGAATTTACCGGGCCCTAGTAAATCACAATCTTGTTCATAAAGAAGAACTAGATCACCTTCAAAAAATGCACGTGGTTTGACATGCTTGTCATATTGGGCTTTGACATGCTTTTTCTTAGTTTCAATGACTAAGGCAGTATCATGACGGGTTTCGTCTAATTGCATCAAATACAAAAGGCGTTCCTCTTCGGCTGAGTTGTTTGGGAGAACTTCGACAGCTAGTTTCAAAGATGGAATTTCACATTCAATTGGCAAAATTTCTTCAATACCATATACTAACTGGAAATGTGTGAATCCCATGGCAGACTTAACAGATGTCTGATAGGCCCATAATGCCGAGAAAAGCATTGTGTGCCAATTTCACTTGTGAATTCCTACCATCCGTCGAAGCATAGTAGTGAGTACTTTGTTGATTGCTTCAACTTGGCCATTGGCTTGTGGATAATAGAGGGTTGAGTTTTCATGTCAAAGACCCAACTTCTCAGTAAGTTCAGACATCATGAAGTTGCGAAAATGACTACCGTGATTAGTGACGATGGCTTGAGGGACACCAAATCTAGTAACGATATGATTGAATATGAATAACGTTGTAGTTTTCCCGGTATTATAAAATGTAGGCATCACCTCGGCCCACTTAGTGAAATAATCCACAGCTACAATAATGTATCCATGCCCCCCGACCGAGTGAAGGTTACATGTCATGAAGTCAATACCTCATTTAGCGAATGGACCAATGAAACTACAGGGTGAAGAGGAGTGGGGTGAGATCGGATCTTATTGTTGTAAGTTTGACAAGCGTGGCATTTTTGGATGGCAGTAATGCAATCCTTAAACAATGAAGGCGAGAAATAACCAGCGCGTAAGATCTTTTGGGCAATGGCATACCTAGAAATATGACCGCCACATGCTCCAGAGTGACAGTCATTCAAATCTTTCTCATCTTCATCGTAGGTGAGACATCGCCGACATATGGAATCAATACCGCGGCGGTAAAGGGTATCACCAAGGATAATGTATTGACGGGATTGATATCGGATACGATGACGATCTGTACTAGAAAGATCAGGCCGAAAATTTTGGGTCTGGAGGTAAATGATAATATCTCCGTACCATGTGTCTTCAGCACTGATCAGAAAGAGAGATTCATTAGGTAAGGAATCCTCTGCCACAGTTTCTGTTTTAGTAGAGGGAAGGTCACATATCAATTCGGAAAAAACCAAAGACTTCTTTGACTTGGCACATTCAAACTCCAAATCAAACTCCTGGAGAATAAATATCCATTTAGAGTACTTGCCCCCCATCAATTGTCCAGTAAGGATGTGTTGCATGGGGTTGCAATCAAAAATGACTGTGGTTCTGCGTAATAAGATGTAGTGACGAAAACGTTGAACAAGTTGAACAGCGGACAAGGGCAATTTCTCCACATGCAAATATTTGGTTTCGGTGGTCATGAGACTCTGACTCAAATAGTATATATAATGTTCATCGTGTGAATCATCCTCTTGGACTAGAACCATAGCAATGGTAGAGTTTGAAGCAGCTAAGTATAGGAAATAATCTCGATTATAATCAGTTGGAAACAACAGTGGTGTACGAGTTAAGGCAAGTTTCAAAGATTCAAAGTCTTTGTTGGCAGTGTCGTCCCATACAAAATCGTAACCTTTCTTGAAAAGCCGAGTAAATCCTTTTTTTAATTCAACGTAGTTGGGAATGAATCGACGTAGAAATTTTGCCTTCCCTTGTAAACTTTGGAGTTGGTGTAGTGTGGAAGGAGGAGGTAAATTTAGAATAGCCTCAACCTTCAATGGGTCTACCCTAATCCCATGTATATACACGATAAAACCAAGAAGTCGTTTGGATTCCACAAAAAAAACACATTTGTGTGGATACAAATGTATGCGATAATAACGACAGCGTAGGAAAATGGCCCGTAGATGTGGCGGGTGATCTTGACGATGCATAGAATGCATCGATAGATCGTCTATATAGGGTTGTACTATGTCTTAATGTTGTGAAAAGTGTAAGACATAGTGCGTTGAAAAGTCACACCAGCATTTTTTAGACCAAAAGGTAGTTTTTTGTAGGCAAAGGTTCACCAAGGGAAAATAAAAGCAGTCTTATGTTGATCCGCAGGCAAAATATTGATTTGATTATAGTTGGAGAAATCGTCTATCAAGGAGAATATTTCACTCACGACACAATCATAAATAATCTGGTCAACGAAAGGGGTTGGATAATTTTCTTTGGGACAAGCTTTGTTTATATCCCTATAATATACACAAATGTGGATCATGCCTTGTTTCTTGTTAACCAGAACAAGATTGGACACCCAATCGGTCAAAGCCACGGGATAGACAAAGCCAAATTTAAGAAGTTTTTCAACTTCAAGCTTAATAGCAGCAGCTTTACGTGGATTTACTGGGCGAAGTCTCTGCCAAAAGGGTTTAGCGTTCGGGTAAGTCTTAATCTCATGCACAACAATATCAGGATATATACCTGGCATTTCTTCATAACTCCAGGCAAAAACGCCACAGAATTCTTGGAAAAGGGATTTATAAGTGTGGACCTCATCAGTAGAACATGAGGCACCAATAAGAACATTTTCCACGAACCCGGGTTTAATCGATATGTCAAGAGGAATGGTAGGTGAAATATTACTGAAGTTCCCTTCATACAAAACATCGTGTGTTGACTCATGAACAGAAGAAATAACAACAATGGTAGACGGAGTCGAAATCCGTTGGTAAATCTTTATGGCCTCACATTATAGGAAGAGAATAGAACGATGATGTACATCGTCCCATGGAGTATCTTCCATAGACATGACCGTCATGATCCTCTCATCAATAGGAAATATCACGTGGAACGGATAAGGAGATCTATCACCGAGAGAAGGAGGCGAAGGAGTTGTCGATTGGATAACTTGATAAGATGATTCCACCGGAATTAAAGGCATTAAGTTGCCGTAACGAAGACAGTCACCAGAGCTAGGTACTATACATGGGTCATAAGACTCAAGGGTTTCACAAATAGAGGTTGATATCATGTTAATCGAGGCGACAAAAGGAGGGGAAATATCGGGTGGTGGAATAGGAAATGTACCCATCAAGGTTGAATCTTTTAAAAGACCCACGCCAACATTTTCATAACAGAGAGGTGTTTGTGAAATGAAAGGTACGTTGCTAGTATGTGAATCGGAATTAAAGAAGGCCATTTGAACGATAGTAATAAATTTTCCTTGGTGTGGGAAACGTAACACATGGAAAAGAGTAGAAACAACTGCACGCATGGAATCAATCCAGCTACGGCCAAGTAGAAGGTTATAATTGAGAGGTGCGTCAAAGACCTCAACCTCAACATTAACCGCCTTACCCTCTAACATAATAGACAACGATGGAAGAACACCATAAGGTTTAAACCCTGTACCATTAAAATCTTTAAGAGTATTGTGCGACTCGATAAGGGTAGTGTTAGCGACATTTCTTGTTCTAGGTGCAAAAGTATTCGGGTTTGCAAGTCGCACAAGAAGCGCCCGAGCGCAACATGGAAAAAATCTCGTTTTGAGGCTTCCAATCAAGCGAGCGGGTGGAATTACGATGTCAGCAGCCCAGATCCATCCATAAGAGCAGATCAACGGTCATCGAAATATTGGGGCTAGCAAGTTGACCGATGTATAACGTCAAAGAAAGCGGCTTTATGCTGAGACTGAATCTGGGTCTTCCGATCCCGCGACACATAGTGCGATATCTAGTCGGCATATCAGCAGTCGGGAGTTCGAAGGGTGAAATTCCCTCATCGTCTCACATCCTGAAACCCCGAACCTCGAAATGCCGAAAGTGCCCAGAGGCGGGACCGCAGTATCGCGAAGCAGCCTCAGTCGTTCATCCACAGGAGACACCTGGCGCGCGATTAGGCTCCTCGCCTTTTCGCCCGTCACGACTTCGAAATACAAAAGAATAGCCTATCATATTCCCGATGCGTGAGGTACCAAGAGTGTCCAGGACCCGGCCCACAGCATCACCGAGTGAATTTAGGACCGTCAAATATAAGAGGGACGCGTGGCGCCCAAGTAAGCCATCTCAGCATTTCGCTCATCGCAACTATGGATGAGCAAGGATTAACTCCTTCCATTCGCGAACGCCGAAAGCGCTTTAGGAATAAACAGAGGGTCACAACCCGTGGTCACTTGGGAAGAAAAGGAGTTGTGAAAAGGAATCCAAAGGCATCGATTCTAGTCGCCGAAAGGGTCACCGTGATCTCCAGGTGCCATCGGGTCCGACCTCAATCCTGGTTTTCGCCTGGACAAAATGAGGGTGAGAATGGGTGGTTGAAACCTCTCCTCAGACATTAAGTGTAACGTATGGATAATCTGGCAGGCGGTCTGCTCGAGAAGGTCCTGTGTACCCATTTTTCCAAAGAAGCCATGACGAGTCCTCGGCCAGCCGGAGGAGGTCTGCACACGCTAGCTCGGGACTTAATGGCTCAGCTACTTCCTTTGCAGGAGCCATGCGTAGTTAAGGTGGCGTCTGACAAAGAATAGTCGTCTGAATTTGGCCAAGCGGACACCAAGTCTTGGGTGCACGATCGGCCAGAATCTGCATGCGCAGACTGTCAGAAGACATGCAAACGCAATGTTTCTAATGCAGCGTCTTGTTTTTGCTGTTGTGGTTGTTTTTGAGAATATGTAGGCGTTTTCTCCATTTTTGTAAGCATCGATGGTTGAGCAAGGCTCCCGGTGGTAAAATTTAATGAAGCATTGTTTTCCTGGTTATGTCTGGACTCTTGAGACTTCTTGTCTTATGAATGTCAGTTTCTCTTTCGTGTCTTTGTTTACACTGTATTAGAATGGCTCGGAATTGGAGAATCCAGTCGAGTTGTAACTGTTGTAGGATGATGTAGAGTTTGATCACTGTAACAGTTGCATTATTTCTAATCGGTCCCTGTGATTTTCTTAGCACTAAACGACTTGGAATTGGAGAATCCAGTCAAGTCCCCCCTTTCAGTTTCTCGAAGCTCTGAAATAAAGGATCTCGCATTCAGACTTTTTCTTCTACCAATTACTGAAAGGCCTGTTGCCTGAGGTAGTTTGTCTACTCCTCTCACCAAGTCTTCAACCTGCTCATTTTCAAATCAACCCACTGACTAAAGTTAGATCAAGACCTCCTTTGTTCCTCGCATGCCGGACCCAGTCCCTGAGTTTGAGTGATATCTTCCCAAGTCTCTACCCATTTGATCACCCATTAAAACTACCGTGACATAAAATTGATGGGCGTCAGGCTCTGCTCCTGCTGCAATCCAGGAGTGACTTCCATCGCCAACATTTCTGGCACCGTTGTCGGGGACGAAGTTGAAGATTTTCCCTGGGCAGAACGACATTGAGCCTCTGATTTTGAAGGTGTATAAGACATCAGAGCCCTTAAAGATTGCTACTGTGCACCTGGCGACTCCACTATGGCGACTCCATTGTTTCCACATCATTGTTTCAGCTGTGACTACTGTTAGCACACCTGAAAGTTGACCCTAGGAGCTTTCTCGAGAAGGTTTCAGCAGCTGCTTTCTCATCCTTAGAAGCTTCCTGGGGTAACGACAACGTTAAGATCTGGCCTTTGATGGTGAACAAGGACCAGGCATATTTGAAGCTATGCATCTTTCACCTGGCGACTCCATGATTCGAGGATCGATTGGCAACTCCACTGTTTCGATATGGAGAAAATTATGGCTCAAAGGTTTGCTTTCTGTGACTTTTCCCAGATAGTTGGGTTTCCTAATGCACTTCCTGATAGAGACCAATGGGAATATTTCCTCCATGAATTTCATGCAACAAGTTGGGAGGAACCAGTTGAGCATTTACTGGACTTCCATGAGGCTATTCACCGACACAATATCATGCATGAGCATGTCCGGATTAAGCTCTTCAGGTATTCATTGAAGGGAGCTACTCTTGAATGGTGTCGGTCTCTTCCCACTGCAAGCATCTGCTCTTTAATAGGTTTTCATACAACTTTCAATTCATTTTGTAAAGACTACTATCCAGCTGATTGTTTGTTTGAAAACTGTTGTGAGGAGTTTTCTTCGCTTCATGAAGCCTATGCTGGCCCTGAAGACCAGGTCCATGATGAAGATTTTACTATGGAGGAAAGCATTTGCCAGGAAAATATGGAAGTGTTGAATGATATTAATTGTGTTATCCCTAGAAGGGAAGCATCTAACATCATATCAGATGCCTATATTCCTTTAGATGTTCATAATGATCAACATGCCTCTTGTGG
>SNQJ01S0153261.1:28746-40007 GCA_010110895.2 Picea sitchensis | reverse complement strand
TTAAAACAGGTAAAGTCCAAAATATAAGCCACCTAGCCTATGACAACAGCAGAGAGCTAGACACCTAGCGAAAAGCCCAGCCACGCAGCGCCGAGATCCTCTGCCCAGGTTTCGGTCGTAGGCTGGTGCGACTGATTGTCCCCACATTGCTCCATGTGCTCCTCTCGCTCCGTGTGTTCTGGTGGGCCGCTGGGCTCCGCATCCTTCGGCCTCGCTGCTGCTTGCCGCAGCATGTCGTCTAACTCTGTGTCAATTTCCCCCCCCGGTGTGATGCCAGTAGGGTCCGAGGAGAGGTCCATCTGCATAGTCGATAGGATCTGTAGAAAGGTGGCCACATTATCTTCAGTGGCTTGGAACCGAAACTTGAGGTCCGCCACCTCTCTTCTGAGCTCGAAGACTAGGTCGTATAGGAGGCCCAGTCTTTCTCTGAAATGTTCGTTGTCGTGGTGGGTTGCCTAGTGGAGACACAGTCGCTTGGCTGCTCCGAAAGCCCGAGGTTCACTTCGCCAGGTGCTCGAGGAAGCAGGGAAGGACATGGACGCAAAGAATTGCATCCGGGGGTCTGGAGGACAGCGCTGAGTCGTGGGCGTTCCGTGCGGGATGGTGGCCATGACGCGCGGGAGCTGAGATTGCCGAGGAGGCGTGGTGGCTGAAGGTCGACGACGTTTAGTCTGCGCAGGAAGCGGGGTGACTCCAGGGGAAAGAATTGGGGGATGGGTAGAGGAGCCTGTGATCGGGGAGGTCGAAGGCGAGAGAGCTGATTTGCGGGGCTTCCAGGGGGAGCCTCGCTTAGGCTTCCCTCTAATACGTTCTCTCATGAGTGCAGGTGGGCGGTGTTTTGCGCGAGGAGCAAGGAGCCAGAACTGCTGGTAGCCGGTGGACCAAAATGCAGAGCAGGCTGGATTGTGCTTGCGTCGTGAAGGGAGGAGCCCTTCCAAACGCAAGCAGGGAGGAATAACGAAAGCAACAAGCCAAGCCATGTTACAGATAGCGAGGAAGCAAAGGGTGGCGTTAATGCGCCTGACCTCGCCCATCAAATCCATTATATGCGCGTTAATTCCGCAGGACAGAAGTGCCCTGCTGCATGGGGCGGTCACGTGCCTGCGTGTGAGGTTGCAGCGCGTCCGGTCCCAATCTATGCCACGGGGATTCCATTAGCACCCCATCCGGGGATTATATGGCCAATTTTTAAATATCATTGAAGTAGTTCATTAATATTAAAAAAAAAACTCTGCAATGTAATTATTTACCTGGTCCACTAGTCAACATCATTGGAATGGCTGTCGGCCTGTTCACCTGATCTTCAGGTCGAGGAGGATCAACTAAGAAATTCTCTGCCATTGAAACATGTTGGTAGCCAATTTACATTTTTTTCATTGTCCTATAAGCTGCCTACACCAATGTTTTGCAAACATAAATTTTTGTTGCAATTCTCAAATAAACGACACTTTTATTTTGGCAAAATTTGCACACTTACTTTCGTTTTGTTTTCACGACTGTAAGCGTGAAAACCTTGATCTTTTCAAAGTCGCATTAAAATCATTATTTGAACTGTCGTTATCCTTCTTTCTGATATGCCCATTGCGCTTACTTTTCACTTATCATTATGCAGGTGGCAAAACCTTTCTGATCTGTACTCATTGGACATTCCTGGATTGATTGTGTGACTTAGTCTCATTAAATTTGTAATTCATTGGCAATTGGATTTATATGTTTTATGATTTGATCTACTTGACCATTGGTTTCATAAAAACATATAAGTGTTATGTTAAACCCTTGATATATGTCATTTGATATGAACTTAGTTCAAAATGCATTTGCACATTGGTTAAAATATTGGCATGAATTGTTACAACGCATGTAACGTTAGTCAAAACATTGGTTTTGGTTTTTGATTTGTATGTTGGGTGTTTAAAACTATGGCTTGACTTTGATCGTGCGTGTTGGTTTATACACTTACCATTGATTTCATTGGTCGGCCAAGTGACATAATTGTTGAACTATACTATGATGGGTTGAACAGCTATAAGCACCGGCGGTTGTACCTTTGCAATAACTATTATGCATGGCAGAAATAAGCTCCACCACCTTCGCACGATGTCATTTATGCCTATCCCTTATCTCTAGTTCACCTCTGTTAGCTCGGGTAACCCTTCGTGCACTCTGTTACTACGTGTGCTATGATCCAAACCCTGGACTTACCGTGTGCTCGACTCCATGGCACCAGTCGTGTGAATCGAGCCGAACGGTAGCCAAGCCTTGCTACTATTCGACAATGCCCAAAAAGACTTGGAGGATAACGGTTGGCTCACCTTCATGTAGAGGTTTGAGGGTTTTAACCTCTGTGTTGCACAGCAGTTCGCCCTGACTTTTGATGGCTGTAGAGCCAAGGTGGGTGACGTTCAGTTGGAAATCAATGAGGAATTTATTAGTTTTGCTACAGGGTTACCTGCCACGGGCCAACGTTGGGTCAAAAATTCGAAAGTGGAAGACGTTCCATGGCCACTACTGTTCCTCTCGCACAAAGTCACATCTTGTGACAGAGGTATGCCCATATCCATGCTTAAACCACGATGGCATGACCTTTTGATAATAGTTAAATAATTCGTCACCTGTGAGGGTCGATATGGACTCGTTTTTCTCTACCACCTGCGTTTGTTAATGAATTTTATGGGATACTCGTTGAATATGCCATTTTACTTCCAGCGTAGCCTATATAAAATGTTGAAAAGGTTTAAAATGGAGAAGGATGACAGTAGCCTGTTCCACCATGGATTAATAAGACTTATCATTGTTCATTACTTAAGTCTCCACGGTGATAGCTGGCGAGCTTTTATCGCTCGAAATGGTTTTGATGATATAGACCCTATCCAGATTGACAAGCCTGTGGTTAATGAAACCAAGGTCGGGCCACCCGTGCCCTTCCATGTCCTACTGCCCTCTCCTAAGCCTTCGGTCGACCCTGATATTGACTTACCAGACGTTATAACTGAGAAGTCCGAGGCTATAAAAAGGCCTATGAGCAAAAAGGCCAAGGCAAACCCTACTGTTGAGGCTAAGGGAAAAAAGAACGCTTGGCTTATTTCGAGAATGGCTAGGAACAAGCCTAAACCTAGTATTGAATAGAAGCCCATAGTCCTTAGTGAGGATTCAGACTCTGACATAGAACGCTTCCTAGCCAGTGAGTACCCTTACTCACAGGGTCTGTGCTCCGAGGCACCTTATGATTTCATTTCGAATCTTCCCCCTTGCCTAAAGAATAATCTTAGCTACCCTGGGATCAAACTACCCAACAAAGCCCTTGACAACATAGCCAAACCCTCACCTGCACTTTCGAAGCCCACACTGCTGTCCTGTGACCAATGTGATTTGTGGTTGGAACGATACTATATAGATGTTCCTCTGCTTCAATCAAAAATCCAATCACTGGAGAACCAAGTTGCAGTATTGACCAGCCAAAGAGACAAGCTTCAAGCAACTAATAGGAAGCAGAAAACAATTGGATCCATCGTTTTCAAGAATGTTGAATCGGCCACAGCCGTTGTCAACTCCAAATTGTCATGATCAAGCCGTCTGCTCGTCATACAAGTATGAATTTTGATATCATTTTAGTTTTCTGAATGACTAGGATTAATATAATGATTTGAATTTAGTTTGCGAATAGATCTGTTTATATTTCAAAATGGCTCTGTCATAATGTGTTCATCCTGTATATTGTTTTAACTTTGCTAAAAATAAATGAAATGTTGATTTGAAAACACGATTTGCTCATTCCCAGTTTAGCCATTGATAGATTTTTATCAGATTTGATTGGTTTTCGATTGGATTTTATTTGATCGTTTGTTTGATTGAGTTAACGAAACCGATGGTTTGCTTTCGATTGGATTTATTTGTATCCAATTTGAACAGGAAGTTTTTCATGCTAGATTGAGAATGCGATCATGTTTTGATTTGATTTCATTTTGGTTAGTTTGAATGCTGTGATTGTTGAACGATTTCATGAGTTTGGTTGTCACGATATTTTAATATGTTGTGTCATATAATTTTCTAAATCGGAAATACAACTTTGTTCAATTTCTATTTGGAAAGAACGACTCTGTTGTCAAGGAAACAATACTCTCATTTAAGCCTGTGCGAATGATATTCACGCCCGAATCATGGAACGGTTTTGATCCACGATAACTGTGTTAAACCCCAGCTGTTTGATTCGCTTGATTGGATTGCTTTGTATCTTCATTTAGTTCGACCATTTTCATGAGTTGGATTCGTATCATAGATGCTGCTCTGTTTGATCTTAAATTTGCAAAATGAATTGGTCAACATATGTTATCTCTGTTAAATCCGGTTATAATTCGTTTTGAAAGGAACGTTAAATCAAGTCTATTTGCCCCAAATAACAATGACAAACGATTGTATAAGCTCTTATGAACTCTGTTACCAACTGATTGATCTCATTATGATTTCATTTTAGTTTGATTCTCTCATGGCACAGATCGTTTGTTATGTCAATACAGTTATAACGATTTGAAAATGATCCTGTTTGGATTCGATCTTATCTCCTGTTGATGAGGCAGCATAACGATTGCATGCGATTTGTTTTAATTGTATCGATTTCAGTGGATATGAAATGATTTCCTTGCTGTTTGATTATGGTTCTGATTACCTGATTTTGTGGCAACAAACAAAACAGAGTATACGCTTCTCTGTAGTCATTTGATTTTGGATTTATTTTGAATCTCAAATTAGTATAACAATCTCGATTTGGATGATTTGTTTGTCTTTCAATTAGCTATTAGATACTTGTTAATTATTGAATTTGACTCTTTAAAGATTTGAATTATTTTTAATGCTGATTATGTTTCTTATTTAGACCAGCTAAAGAATCGCAAGATTCTGTAGCTAGTCTATAGAATTAAATCTTTTATCATTTTATTAATAAAATACCCTTCTAACTTGTCCATTTTTTATCCCTTTCGGGTACATCCGAATTGCATTTGACATACTGGACAGTCTAGGAGATATTTGTGTGATTTAGTTTTGTTTTAGGTTCCTAGTTTAGTCAGACTTGGGATATCTTCCCAGATTTTATGTAAACAATTTTCATAACTTCCACAGGGATGTTTTACCCTGCGGAAGGTCTTTAAATACTTATTATTTTGTGTAATAAGGGGCATCCTCACTTGTGGGAGAACCAGGCTATGGATTTCTAATACAAACTGAGACAGGAGTTGATGTTTTGCTACAGCTTTCGCTTTCATAATATCAATCTTTTGTTTCAAGTTTATGCATGTCACTTTGCAGTTGATTATAGACTACTTTAGCTATCGTAATCTATTGCAGAATGATATGATTTAATTAATGTGCTATCCATATCTGATTTCTTTCATTACTTAAAAAATACAACAATTACTTTATTCAGTTAATGAATGACAGATTTCTCTTCTTCATCAATTGAATTATTTTGTATAAATCTTTGCATATAGATTTATCTAATGGTGAAGATTTATAAATCATAAGATTGTTGTAGATTTTTATGTCTTGTTTGTCCTGTAATCATACTTAAAGAGCACTGCAGCTATCATTTATGAGAAGCTACTAGATAATTCGGTGTGGGTTTCCTCCCTCCGATCAGCTAAGACAATCATCATACACAGGACAAATCTGGAGCGTTTCTCCAGGTCAGTTTGTGATTTATTTTTGTTAATTTGTTTAGTATATTTATTAGTAGTTTAGTTAGATACATGTTTAGTTAGATTTGTAGTTAGAATTAGTGTTTTAGTTTTTTAGTTTAGCTAGTTTTTGTTTTATTTCTGTTCATAAAATTATAAAATCAACAAAAAATTTCTCTCTCTGTCTTAGGGCAGAATATAAATGAGTTTTTTAGGTTTTATTTAAATCTGTAAATTGTAGATATTGTACATTTTTTGAATAAGATTTATTTATGTTATTAGTTAGATAGTTAATTAGTGAGAGTTAGTATAGTAGTAGTTAGTAGATTGTATATATAGAATAGTTAGTAGTTTAGTTTGTTTTAATAAGTATTTTAGTTAGATTAGTTTTGTTTGTTTAATAGTTAGTTTTAATTAGATTAGTTAGTTTAGTATAGTTTTCCTTTTTTTTTTTATTAGGACCTTAGATCGGCTAACAGAGCCGCTAAACCCGTTAGGGTGGTTCATCCCAAATGGCTTGGGTTATTAGACAACCCCAGACTGGTTCCACTCTCCCAGTTGACTGATAGTCAATTTCACCCGTCAAAAAATGGCGCTAGAAGGAGGGCCTGAACTTAATTAATGGCACGAGGTGGTCGCAAGACTCCTCCACCACCTAATCACTCACCTATAATGACTAGAAGCCATTCAAACGATAATATTCCCCTTCAAACAACAACTACTTCAACCGACGATCCACAGATCACAGTTGAGCCAACAACCCCTAATCCTATAGGTGGTGACATACAAGAGATTGTTCATCAATCTCTTATAAAAACACATAGTGCCTTAGCCTGTTTGAGGCAACCTAACCATCCGTGGGGACAACCTTTGGATTTATCTGATATCAGAGAACAATTAGGAGGCACTGATCTCACTGTGAATCCTTCAGATCCAATCTTAAATCCTACTGTAGGAGGATCTGGGATAGCCCCTTCACCACCTCCATCATCTCCTTCTTCTTCTAGAAGAGATTCCTCTGACGAAGGCGATTCCCCTTCTCAGCCTTCCACACCCACTACCCCAATGGAAAACCAGAACAACCCTGCTAGACCCTGGCTTGATCAGGATGTCGTAGTTGTACCTGGAGCTCAGCATCCTTTACCTAAGCATCCAGAAAAATGGCTTCCCAAGTTTGACCCTAACTCAAAATAGATCGTTGAAGATCACATTAAAAAATTTATGTTAGCCATAAGACTCCGCAATGTCGAACATGAAGACATCGTCTGTAGGTTGTTCCCTTATACTTTCGAGGGTAATGCATCCACATGGTACTTTGCCCAACAACCCCATACCATCGTGTCTTGGGAAAAGTTTGAGTCATGCTTTTTGGAAAAGTACGGAGACGGTAAACCTCCGGAAGTCCTAGTCATGGATCTTTCTAGCTTAAGGATGAACCCAAAAGAAAAAGTTAAAGACTTTAATCAAAGATTCTTAACACTTAAAAACCAAATCCCTACAGATTCCATGCCTGTTGAGAGTCTTATAATAGCATACTACACTAAATCTTTGCATCAAAGTATAGTTATTTGGGTTAAACGATCTAAGAAAGCCACGTTATTAGAAGCCTTCGAGGAGGCCAGCCAGATTGAAAAAGACATACTTAGTCTTAAAGACTCTACTAGCAACGAAACTGAAACTAGTTCCTCTTCCAGAAAGAAGATCGAAATCCTCCCCAGACCCACTCAAAGTAAAACACAACCTGAAAACTCTGATTTAGAAAACTTAACTAAAGTTGTTCAAAAACTATCAAATCAAGTTATAGACTTAAAAAGGTTGACTGGAGAAGCTTCCTCGAGCAAAGGGCCCTACAAACCCCCATTCCGAAATCCTTTTCCTACCAACCGACCTAATCCAAACACCGAAGGCCTAAATCTAGAAAGTTTGCAATGCGCCCTTCAAATGATTCTAGAAGCCCAAGATAACTTGATACCTCTTGAGATTCCCGAGGAGGTAGTTGAACAAGAGACAATTCAAGAAGAAGAGTCTTCTCCAAACATTTTTGGACACTTCTCAGATAGCATCTTTCAAGCTAACTTCGAGACAGTACACCCTTATAATACCAGGAGTAAGGCAGCAAATAAACCTTCTTCCGAAAACACTACAACTTCGCCTCCAAAGAAATCTAAATCAGCTAAGACTAAACAGAGTAATGTGAACCCAAACTTAGATTATGATGTAGTTGAAGATCTTAAAAAGTTAAGGGCTAACATTTCTATTTATGAGTTATTGAAGTTTCCATTTCTGCTACAAAAAATGTTACAGAATATCTCAGAAAATGGCAAAAATGGTAATTCAAGTGGTAAAAAGGTTGTGCAGAACAAAGTCCCTCAGAAGACTTCCACTAAAAATAATCTTGATCCTCAAGATAAAGGAAGTCTTCCTGTAAGTAATGTAAATAATGTAAATAATGTAGATAAAATAGCTTTAGAAACTGCGAGTAAAAAGCCACAAGCTACTACTCTTAGTACTCGCAAAAATGTACCTCCATTCCTATTAACTTTCGAAATCTTTAATAGAAACGTGCACAATTGTATGGTAGACTCGGGAACATCATCCAATGCGATGCCTTGGTCCGTTTGCCAAAAGATTAACGCTGAAGTTGAACCCTTTACTTTAAAAATCATACAACTTGATCGAACAAATGTTAAAGTTATAGGCGAATTAAAAAATGTGCTTATTAGATTATCACCTAACCCCAAGGTTCATCAAGTTATTGATATAATTGTTGTGGATATTCTAGAAGTGTATGGCCCGTTTTTAAGAAAGGACTAGTCGGAGCAGCTACACGGTTACTTTGCAACAAATTGGTCCCATCTATGGCTTCCAGAGAACGGCAAGCCTAACAAGATCAAAGTAAATTGTGAGCGCTACCTTAAGTTCACGGTCACAGATTTGAACGATCCCAACGAACCATTTACACCTTCTGTTGATTCACCTGAAGTACAAGGGATGGACACCTTCTTCGGTAATTTCATGGCTGAGGCTTCACCTATCACCAATCCAGAACAACAATCCGAGATTGTAGCATATATTCAGCCAACAGCTTCTACGCAACAGTCTCATGTGCCCGATGGAAAATAAATTTGGTCTCTATATTTCGACGGGTCAAAATCCAAAGAAGGAGCTGGCACAGGCTGTGTCATTATCGATCCGACAGGTAACAAAACATTGATAGCATGTAGGTTGGAATTTGAATGTACTAACAATACTGAAGAATATGAGGCTTTACTGCAAGGTCTCAAAAAATCTTCCGATATGAACATTCGAAATCTAACCGTCTTTGGCAAATCTGAAATAGTGGTTAGACAGGTAAGAGATTCTATCCACTATCTGTCTCCGCATCTTAAGAGCTACCAATCTGAGGTATGGAATTTAATGAATAAATTTTCTTCTTTCAATATAAATTCTATTCCTAGATTGAATAACTCTGAAGCAGATTTATTGGCTAATGTAGCTTCTAAAATTCTTCCTGCAGAAGGCTTGTCCCCAGATGCATTCTCCGTTAAGCTGCTATTTCGGCCATATGTTCCCGACAACATCACGAACTGGAGAGTATTTGACAATGATCAGTAGATTATTAACTTTCTGCACATGGAAGAAACCTTTCAAGGCGCTGTGATAGACGAACACACGCACGATGACATTTTGCGCGATTTCACGGTAATACCAGATTCGAGAACTCCTGAATCTTCATCGGATATGGTAAAATCGATTCCTAAATCTGTACTTAGATTACAGAAGTTTTATGATTTTCAAGATAAATTTAAAAAGACGGTCAATTGTAAAACCAATAGTTGCTCGTTATCTTATGAAAAAGTAAACTTAGGGACTAATGAAAATCCTCAGTGCATTAATCTAGGGGTAGGATGTTCTCAACAAGAAAAAGCTGCATTTATTAAATTGTTCAAAGAATTTAAAGATTTCTTTGCTTGGACGTATGATGACCTTAAAACTTTCGACCCTAACATCATACAGCATGTCATCCCGATGAAGCCCAAAACCTTACCCTTTCAACAAAAACTGAGTAAAATGCATCCTAAACTCGAACCGACCGTTCAAAAAGAATTGAATAAACTCCTAAATGCTAAGATAATTTTTCCTGTTAGACACACTCAGTGGGTTTCTAACCTTGTCCCAGTCCGGAAGAAAAGTGGAGAAATTTGACTCTGCGTCGATTTCTGAAACCTTAATAGAGCGTCTGATAAAGACAACTATCCTGTCCCACCCATGGAACAGATCCTTCAATAGGTATCTGGTTCTGAGAGGCTATCCTTACTGGATGGTTTCTCAGGATACAACCAAGTCCTGATGTCTCCACCAGACCAACTTAAAACTACCTTCCGTACTCCATGGGGCACTTATGCTTATCGTAAAATGCCCGTACAACCAAGTCCTGATTGATTAATGCTAGTGCCACTTTTCAAAGAGCAATGGACATTTCTTTCCGAGGCTTAATCAATCAGTCCGTCGTAGTTTACTTAGATGATGTGACTGTATTTTCTAAAAACAAAAACGATCATCTAGCTCACTTACGAGTTGTCCTACTGCGATGTCGCAAATACGACATCTCCTTGAATCCAAAAAAATCCATCTTCGCAGTAGAACAGGGTAAACTCTTAGGATTCATTGTGTCTAGTGAAGGGATGATTATTGACCCCGAAAGGACTCAAGTCATCGCAAAACTTCCCCCTCCTACATCCAAAAAATCTATGCAGTCTTTCTGAGGCAAGAACTTCACGAGGAGATTCGTCCCCAGCTTCTCCGAAATGGTCAGGCCTTTACAGACTCTAATTAAGAAAGACACCCAATATCACTGGGGACCCCTAGAAAACCAAGCTTTTAATGCAATCAAGAAGGCCATAATAGATGCTCCGTCTCTCATGAGCCCAGATTTTTCTCAAGACTTTACACTCTATACTTTTGCTTCTGATCGTTCCTATGCCACCGTCTTAACCCAAAAGAATGTCAAAAACAATGAAGTACCCATTTCCTTTATGAGCTTTGCTTTCAAAGGCACTGAACTTAATTACCTAGCGGTAGATCGGCAAGCCTACACTGTTTTCAAAGCAGTCAAACACTTCCGGTCCTATCTTTTGAAGTCTAGGATGAAAGTTATTGTCCCCTACCCAGCCGTAAGGAACCTGTTAGTGCAGAAGGAACTAGGTGAAAAGAGGGCCAACTGGGTCACCTCTTTGCAGGAGTATGACTTAGAAATCACCCCAGGTCAGATAGTGAGAGGTGAAGGGTTATGCAAGTTAGTTGCTGATTCAGTAGTAGGACAACAAGAAGAAAGCGATACGTCAAACCTAGGACAAAGTGATCAAAGTCAAATCTGTTGCGCACAGAACCCTGTTAGTCCTTGGTATGACGATATAAGATTCTGTCTCGAAAATGGGTCAGCCACCTGTCACCTCGACCCCGCTAAAAGAAGAGAATTGAGATTAAAGTCTGCCTCCTTTCATCTGGTTAATGGTATCCTGTTTCGTCAAAGTTTTGACGACGTACTGATGCATTGTCTTGAAAAAGACGAAGCAGAAAAAGTCTTGCTAG